>VYYI01001280.1:0-20655 GCA_021029175.1 Bilobella aurantiaca
AGCGGCGGTGGCGGCGACGGAGAGAAAGAGAGAGAGAGAGAGAGAGAGAGGAAGGAAGGAAGATTGACAAGACGATAAGAGGCCTTTTAGAGCCAAGAAATATGATTTCCAGTTTAAGTTATGCATGAGAGGGCATTAAAGTCTCGGAACCTGGTGTGCGTGAGCTGTTGTAAATATATAGGGTAGTACATTCCGGTCCCACGCGCGGGAAAAGTACGACGACGGGAAGACACTTGGACGGGCGAGTGGGTGGGAGAGAGATTAAAAAAAAAAAGAGAGAGAAAGTTGGGCGAGTTGGAAAAAGGCGTGGAGGTTCAAAACAGAGTGGAGAAGTTGAGCAGTTGTGTGTGCTCCGGTGAGCGGGTATAGTGTCCATATGTATGAGCATTTGTCCGTACACACCAGCCTCTCAGATAAGTTGGCAGGAGGTACGGAGATTGACTGCTAAACCTTGGATATTCGGGGGGAAATAAGCTGGGGCAGCGGGGAAATCCAGTGAAAAATTAAATGAAATTTAAATGTGCCCGCCCCTCCCCTCCCCTCACCTACTTTTCCTCCTTATCTCGCAAACTCTCCTTCCTCCTTCCGACACCGCCATGTCGGCTAGAAAGTTTCCTCTCGGATCCCCCGGCGTGTTTGTGCATTCATGGGAGCGGATACGTCGAGAGCTAATTAGGGCGGTGGCGGAGTAACTTTTGGGTCGAGCTGGTCAGGGTCGTCGCCATTGTCTTCTTGGAGATGTTTCAAAGTAAATAGCCAGAGTTCCGTGCGCCTGCGCAGTACTTTTGTGTCATGATCGAATCCTTATTGTAATAGTTCAAATCTTTAAGCCTTTATCCTGTGGATCATGGATGGGAATTCGGGCATGCGCAGACCACTGTGTCTCCTGGATCCCATCGGAACGGTGCAGTGCCTATTTGAACATGACGTATATATATATATACCTACATGTTCAAGTAAACTCCACACAATAAATTACGCAAATTCCAGGTCTACCAGCGGGATCATGTCTTATAGTAGAAGGACGCCGGTGAATCTGCGAGTAAGAATATGTAGGATCATTCCGTGTGGAAGGTTTACCACGAATAGTGTATAGCGTCGCCATTATTCCAATCCAGCCGCCTCCACGACTGGAATGCCATAGGTTGTCGCCACTGTCATCCCCTTGTATCATCATCATCTTCCATTCATCTCTCGCCGGTCCAACTGATGTGAAAGGCGGACGGGGCCGTTGTCGTACTTGGAATGCATGAATGTACATGCACACTCTATATGCCTGCACATATAATCACACTGTACAAGTACTCACAGTTACACACAAATTGTGTATGCACACAAATACATACAAATTACATACTTACATACATATCCACACACATCAACGCTGTTGGTCCACGTAAATAAGTACCCACTGTATATGACCAGGGGAATACATGCATACAAAGTGCATGCATGCAAGTGCTGACACACACTTATGTATTCCCGCAAATACATGCACACTGTACGTGCATAAACGAATACCCACTAAATATTCATGCATGTACATCCATATAAATTTTATTTCCATGTACAGAAAGAATGTATATGCGACTAGGTTAGACATGTAAATTACTTCCTACCCCCCTCCCCCGCACCCACCGCGGTTTCCCTCTGTCCTAATAAAACCACCCAGATACACTTAGTCCACAGAGTAAGCGGCAGTGAGTGAACTCAAAATATCCACTAGTCTAGCCCCGGGAATCCCTTGTATATGGACCAAGGATGCATAAAACATGGGCGGGGGGAAATGGGTCAGGGGCTGCTGCTCCTTTCCCCGCAAGCATACCGTACCGTCGCCCCCTCCCTTTGTAGTACACACACATACACACACACACACACACACACACACACACACACACACAATATTTACATGGATGCGCCTCCGTCGCCTCACATCCACTTCACCTCAAAGCTCACATTTATGCCTGACGGGAAAGTCATTAGAGGCATATATTGGAGTGAAGGGCATTTAAATAAGGTGATTACAGCCCCTTTGAACTCCTCATATGAGCAATCCTCCTCCTCCTCCTCCCGCACACATAACAACGCACGGGGTTTTCTTTTTATTTATCACCCACCACCCGGCTCCAATTTGATTGCCCTCCCATTTCCCGCATTCCTCCCATTATGAATCCCCGGCTGCCGGGGAAGCATAAACCTATTTTTAGGGTTCAGCTCCGTCAGCGCACACTTACACACACACACACACACACACACACACACACACACACACACACACACACACACACACACACACACACACACACAAAACACCTCCCTCATGCTCTAGTATAAATTCCTATGTTAACACATTGGACGGAACCCCATACATACTTTTAAGACAAAGGCTGGGAAGGCTATGGTATGAACCTAACCTCTCCAATCCCTTTATTGGCCCTCAGGCTATACCCACTGCCCTCTCAAGCTGATTGGACAGAAATGTGGAATTTCAATGTGTACCCACCACCATGTTGCAAATGTAGAATTCAGAGGTAGAAAGTCAACTTTCTCAAGGTTACATTCAACTCAGGATGAATATGTATGGCGCAATTATCCACCACACCACCATTGGATGCAATATCTCTTCGTATGCCTCTCTCAGGACCGCACTGTGACCATGCAACTTTGACTGGGAGAGTAAGAGTGAGTTATGGGATGGAGCGCATCATCATCCTGGTACATCCACAATCTTCTACTGGCAAAAGGTAATTAGATGCTCTAACTTCCGCACTGGTTCCCACACGGTCCAGTGGGACTCATCCATTCGAAATGGGGTTCCGGGTCGGATGGATATCGAAACGAGCGGTGGTGGGGACGTTGTGTGCTTCCACTCCCTCAGGCAGGCAACCCTGAGAGATGCTGGGACTAATTCGGGCCGAATTGCGCCTTGTATATGCCAGTATGCCGGTGATGCGGCAGAGGGGCGAAGGTGACCGTGGGAGCGGTTGGTGTAAGTCTAGAGACATACTTCTGACTCTTGCGGATAGGCATAAGGGCCATAGTAGTGTCCTCCCTCCAACCCGGATCTGGCAAGGAAGTAGTTCAGTAGGAAAACTTTTCACTTTGACCACCTCACCCGCCCCTCCTCCCTGACAGCCTTTTAGCCAGTCCAGTGGGCTAAGTGATCCCCGGGAAGGGGTCCTCATCTCCTCACGGACATCCATACATATGGGACGGCCCCCCGTTAAGTTCGTGTTTGAACCCGTTAAATATTCATAATTCCATTAGGTCGGAACTCAAGGCAGGCTTTATTTTTCCATGAATAAGTTGAGAGTCTTGGCTGGGGAGGAGAAATGGGGAATTTAGACGGGTTTGGAGATTTGGAAATTTTCTCCTATTCCTCCTCCTCCTCCTCCACGCCGCCACCGTCGCCGTCAAACCCCCCTTTTTCCTCCACCTCCTTCAGGCTAAAGGTAGAGGAAAAAAATTGGATGATACAGTAGTCAATGAATATTCATTTGTCTGGGTTTCTACAGGGGGAGAAGAGTGGAAACCCCCGTAGATCCGCACTCCTGAATATACAGCTATTATTATATATACATATATATATATATACTTTTAGGTGAAACCTTGAGAGCGGGAAATTTAAAGTGTTGTTCAATGACGTGAGTAGGGTAGGCGGAACTGTAGCGTAGCATACCAGCAGGCAGGCCTCCCACTTCAAAACTGCTGGTGAAGGAACTGCTCCTGCCACATCCAGGAATCCGTTTGAATTTTACAGTGTGATATCTTTTGAATTTTTCGCGGCCTCAAACCTCAACGACCCTGAAGCCCCTGTCCCCATCAGACCACCACTTGGGAGAATCTCACTACGCTCACTCCCTTCTTGGTGAACTTGCCAATTTGGGCTATCGCAACCAGATGAGGATGTTCATATCTGGTGAGGCGGAAGAGATAGAGTGCACGAGTGTAAGGCTCCGTGTGCAGCTGGGCTGGACGGAGATTGGCGGGCTGGAGGTGGGCTTGAAAGGACGCCTGTTGCAGTGTCTTTGTTCCCGGCGTCAGAGGGAAGGTTCCCCCCATCCATCCATCATTCTTTGGCAGAGTCATACCTTGCCGTGTGAATAATAATGGCACTAGTAGTAGCGGTGGTGGTGAGCCTTTAAGTGAGGCTCTCGTCAGCAATATGGGAAGGGGGGGAGATGACAGACCCTGTCAGCTTCTACCCTCCTCACTCCCCACAGCCTTCCCATGCATGGCCGCATGTAGCCCATTGAAATATGTGAGGTAGCAGGTGGAGTTCCAGCTCACACTAGGACGATCCGAGCCGTAACGTCGGTGATTGGCCAGAGCGTTTATCCCCGGGATTTCCCGCGTGGATTTAACCCACGGCCATTCCCTACAACAGAGTACCCCCATGACCACTGCTTCACACTTTGGCTGCTACGGATTTCAGAGTCGTGCGGTGATGGTGAACCTCCGCGGGGTTGACGGAGGATTTTCCCTTGCCTAAGGATTAAACTGCCTCACGTCAGAATATGATAACTTTTGAAATTCCATCGCGGGATCCTACCAAAAAAAAAAAAATAGAGCCCATCCAGGAGTGCAAAGTGGAACTTTTTTTTCGCTCCGTGTAACAATGTACTTGATGTTCATGTTGCTGCAACGACTCCACTATGCGAACATTGTCAATAAAGTATTTCCTCCCGCCCACCCACCTTATCCCATGACTACCGGCTTGCAACACTTGCTCTTCACCCTTGATGCAAGGCACACAATAGGGATTCCCCGCCAGACTTTCTCATATTATTCTTCATTCCACAGTATACTTATACATATATATACATACATAGGTTGAAGGAGGAGATGGTGCTCTATGTGTAAGTAAATATATAATATGTATATATATATATCTGTCTTTTATTCTTTGCCAGGTTGAGGACGACTTGAGAGGCTTGTGGAGCACGTAAGGGACGCGGAGGAGGACGATAACGACAATAGAGGCCCAAGTGTTCCACAGAAGGTTCCACCTGCTCACCACCACCACCACCACCACCACCATCACCTCAACTCCATATACTGTTGGATCCATTGTTAGAGTGTGAGAGTGGCTAGGGCCAGACGGTAGTGGGAGCAGTCTACTGGTATATAGCAGCGGCGACAGGCTCACTTCACTCTCCAAAGCGGCTGAGCAGAAAGCAAAATATTTGAATTCGATTGAACGTGTCTCAGCGGACTGGCTGGGCGACGACTCCCAAAGGTTTCTCCCCCCCATCTCTCTTTCTTCCATCTTCTTTTTAGTCATCTTCCCTCCCGCTCCTCTTCTCGTGAGAAAGAAAACTTTTTGAAGAAGATCCATGCGGCGGCGGAGGATCTAGAGCGGGAGAGTGAGTGGGGCTGTAAAGGAGTGGCGGGGCTGAATGTGTGAGCCTGGGTGTAATAATAATAGGTAGCGACATGAACTATGATGCGGAAGACAGCAAGAAGTTGAGAGACTCTTCTTCTTCTTCTTCTTCTTCTACTACTACTACTACTACTTGTTCGTCTTCCTCGGATCCTCCAAACTACAGACACCATTAGTAGATCCAGAGGCACTTCCAGGGTGGTGGAGGAAATAAGATTCTGATTATAGGCTTGAACAGTTGATGGGAATAATGCGTTTGACATAACTTTGGGAATGTTCATCGGGAGTCAAGTGAAAACAGTAGAAGTAGTCGTCATCGCAGCAGCAGTGGTTGAAGTCGTGCTCCATCTCAGCTGCTCTTCTCGCTCTCTGCATCAACGTGTGATCCACTCCAGCGGCGGGCGACGGGATAGGAACACTCCACTGCTCTTCCATACAAACTGACGACTGAGGCGGGTGCGGCGTGCTATGCTACGGGCTAAAAGCTGTCTATAGCCCCTTATCATTCCGTGCAGTCTGAGCCCCATCCCTTCACTTCCGCTTCCTCACATTATACACGGCCTTCCGACACGTATACATTTCCCAGGTGAAGGATGCCGGAGCGATAGGAGGAGTATTCTTCTTCCTCAACTTCTTCATCTTCTACTTCTTCTTCTCCAGAGCGGGAACAATCAGGTTGATAGGTAGCGTTACGGGGAGTAAGATTGAGTTGAGGACGACAACGACGACGAAAGCAGCATCGGCGGCGGCGGCGGCATCGGCGGAAGAGGAAAAGTTTCACGCCGGCTTTCGTCACAGTCAAAGTAGTCCATGCTCTGGGTAAATCCCCCCACTGAGAGTGGAGGCCTGAGTGAGTTTGGTGTGTGAAGACGAAATCTTGATATGTTTTTGACAAGATCGAGAGCCTGTGACGACAGGAAGGACGAGGACGGTGAAGGCGGGAGTGGTGTGTGAATGGAAGGAATTTCCATCTCTTCCATCTCTCTCTCTCTCTCTCACAGTTTTAAACATGTGTGCCAAAAGTCGTCCACCTCCATTACAGTTTCCGTCTCCTCATCCACTTCTCCAGACTTGAATTTTCCCGGGGAATAGAGGCCATCGTCAGTGTGCGACGGGAGAGGAACAACTGTCATCACTTCTAGTCTTCGTATTTCGTCGTATTCTGCTTCGTCTCCTTCTTCACCATCTTCATCTTCCCATCCATTTGCCCAACTTTGGACCAACTCAATCCCTCTTCCTTCATCGCTTCACTACTGACCCGCCCGAGCACTCGCTCTGTCTAACCTCACACTTGACACGGAGAAACGACGAGAAGGGTCCTTCAAGAGATACGGGCGCTTATGGGTCTATAACGAGGGTGGGCCACGGATGTCGGCAGCCTGCTCAGTCAGTTATCCTCATCAGCACGGGAAGGATTCCATGGTGAAATTTGACATTTGAGGAGAGTGAGAAAAGTGAGTGTGTGAGGAGTTTTGTGTGGTTTAAAGGTCCCGCCTGAACACTGAACACAAAAAAAAAATAATAATAATAATAAAAACAACAATAATAATATAAATAAAGTCTATTCGGGAAAAGGTATGAGGATTTGACTTGTTTACTATATACGTCTTATCCCACTAATATATACGAGCCTGTTATGCTTGTACCTCATCCTCGTCTGAACATTCATAATCTTCTTCTCCTTCCTACTCTTCTCTTCCCTCAGCATCCTCATCCGCTTCGTCTTCCTCCTCCGCCCTCACTATAACAAGAACAATCCACTCAGAATGGAATCAGAAGGGAATTGTGAAACGGAGTGTGACAGGAGGAGGTGGGGGAGGGGTTAAAAGGGGGACAAGTCGGGAGCTCGAGGGAGTGTTCACCTCGCGACGTCTTTTTTTTCCTCGTGTTGTCGTCGGCGGTGCACGGGTGGTGGGGTGAGTGAGTGAGTGAGTGAGTGAGTGAGTCTGGATGTGTGTGTCAATAGGACCGAAATAATGAGGTTAGTTGTGATTCTCCTGAGCATCATAAGCTGTCAAAGCATTAATAATGAGACGTTTACCAAGACGACAAGAAAAACGACATTTTTCTCCTCCTCCGCTCCAAGTAGTTCGACGAGTACGATTCCCACAGCGAGCACTATGGGGACGGGGACAAGGGCGACGACGACGGCGACAACAACAACAACGACTGCCATCCCGCTGCCGCCCCATTTCCTCCCACTCCACTCGGGCAATTCCAACTTTGAGCTAAATGAGAGCTTCGGGTCCACATCATCGTCCACGACGACGACGACAACCAGCAGTAATCCCACCACTCGCTCCCGAATCATTGAAACCAAGTATGGGAAAGTACAAGGGCTGAGCATTACACTCTTCCCACATCTCAATAATATGGGGAATCAACATCACTCGAGCAAGAGTAATCCGCTAAAAAATAAGCTTGTCGAGGTAAGACATTTCTCTCTTCTCACTCTTCTTCTTCTTCTTCTTCTTCTTCATCTTCTTTGTCCTTCGTCTTCCTCATCCTCCTCCCGCTCATCCTCATCCTTCTCCTCCCGCTCATCTCTATAGCTTCTCAACTTTTCCCTTCCTCTCTTCCGTTTCTTCTATTCATGAAGACGGTTGTTGTCCTAGCTGTAGTCATTTAATATGTACGGCTCGTTCTTCTCCTCCAACTTCCGTTTTATTTCCAACTTCGTCTCAAGTTACTTCTTCTACACTGTCACTCAGGCAAACTCCAGTCTCATCATCAGCATCCCTCCCTCCGAACCCTCTCACCGGCCGGGATTGCTGGAAGATTCGGGCAGATCTGTCTAGATGGATTTTCCTCATTATTATTATTATTATTATTATTATTATTATTATTATTATTATTATTATTATTACAATGTCAATGCAGGGATTAGGGATCAAGGCAGTTCACCTAATGAGCCTAATAATAAAAATACCTCAGACCTCAAGATCGATGTCCATTTAGTAACAAGATTGTTGTTATTAACCTCTATTGTTAGGCGCCGCGGATTTGATGATCACAGGAAGTCCTCTTCACTTAAGTTTTTAGTCGGAAGTCTCATGGCAGGGGTGACAGTTTGAGAATGAGTCAAGATTAGCGAATTCCTGTTTATTCAGAAGGGATTAGAATTAGTCTCTCTTTTTGTTCCACAAAGGATTAAATCTAATTCAAAATCAGAGGCTCCTGGTGTCTGTCTGTATTAGCATCCAGTGATCCAGTCACAACTGCTAAAACGTTTGGCAAATGAGCCGAGCCGCACTGACCTGTAGATAAGGTTCGTACATGGATTTGTACTGCCACAAACTTAGTACACGTGACACGTGGCCGTTTTGCTCGACGCAATTTACACCAATTTAAACTGGTCAAAAATGAAATTTTTATGCATGCGGGTCTTTTTACAAAAGAAATTATAACAACAGCACTGGTTATAAAAAACTGAATGGCATAAAATCACGCTTAGATTGCGTCGAGCAAAGCGGCTACTGTTAAAGCCATCAGCTGTTCAAAATTCCCGCCGTCGAAAATTTGAACATTGTATGGGACTGTGACACTCGATGAGTGGTAAATCCCTCTTGGGATAACTAAAACATGCTCAAAGCATGTAAAAGTGCAAGTTTTTCATAAGTTTGAAAAAAGTGAAAAATTTGAAAAACACCAAAGGGGGGACCCTTGGGAGCAAAAAATTTCTTATGGGAAATCCCATGTTAATTTTCTCAAAACCCATTTCGATGAAACTTCAAACTTGAATAATTCGGAAACTAGGCCGAAGCTGGGCGAACGGCTTGAGGGTTAAGGTAGGCTAGGGGAGGAGTAACATGTCGTACAATAAATCTTGGTTGGATCCGCCGTGGACAGTAGGGTAACCCTCCTGTTAAATACACAAAGTAAGTTGCGAGACCGGAAAGTAAGGCTTTCAGAGACGGGATACCTGTGAGGACGTGTGTGTGACATGGTGGACAATTTTATAAAACATGGAGGCGATGTAAGACCAATCCATGTGTATATATAGCGTATCCCTCCTTATCATCAGTGCTCTCCTCTTGCAATCAAGTTTCCACAGAATAAAGTTTCCTCCAGAGCTCCGGCATAATAATTCAGTTGTGCAACCAAGGAGGGTTTGAGATAGATGTGCGCGTCTATGTGTGTATGTGTGTGTGTGTGTGTGTGTGTGTGTGTGTGTGTGTGTGTGTGTGTGTGTGTGTGTGTGTAAATGTGCATGTGTGTGGAAAAATCGGAAAAATAGGTTAATTAGTTTTGTCTCACAGAGATGAAAGTTTGCGGGCATAGGAGAGGGGAGGCTCATCAGACAAGTTGTCACTGATGACGAAAGATAAGAAATAGGACCGGTTTCCCCTTGGTTCCCCTTTA
Organism: Bilobella aurantiaca; assembly: GCA_021029175.1. Lineage (NCBI taxonomy): Eukaryota > Metazoa > Arthropoda > Collembola > Poduromorpha > Neanuridae > Bilobella > Bilobella aurantiaca. The sequence goes on from VYYI01001280.1 coordinate 9,746, forward strand.
ATTAAAAGCCCGGACTATGTGTATAGGCCTGTAATTAAATTGTTCACGGCCCAGGCTTCCGTTCCGTTCCGTCTCCTAAAACGGCCTGAAGCAGCGTGAACACCGTGCATTCTCTGTAGTGATGACGTTATTTTTATAGTTCTTCCTGGTAATGATCATCGGCGGCTGCTGTGAGCGTGTCTGCGAGAGAGATAGAGGGAGAGAGAGAGAGAGCCGGAGTAGGAGCAGGAATTTGTTTTAGCAATGATTATAAAGTTATGGCAGTGGGATAGTAGTTGAAGAAAACTCTTTTTAAAGTCTAAATTGGAAGAAAGTTTAGTCATGGCGCACATTCCTACGCTTTGTCTTCTGTGAGGTTGGATAGAAAAAGAAAGAGAGACTTTATTGTGTGGTTATGTTATGGTGATGCTGTAGTTGGGATAGTTGAGTAGTGTGTCTGTGTGTGTATGAGCACTATGTGTGTGTGTGTGTGTGTCTGTGTGTGTATGGGCACTGTGTGTGTCCCTGTGTAGTTTCTATATGGTCAAGTCTATGGAGTCATTTGGTGGGACAGCCCATATTTTTCCGTCATCCTCGTATGTAGTACACTTGTTGTAGTGTCCAGCCAAGCTTCACATTGACTAAAAGGTACATACATGCAAGATGGGGCTCTCGCCGGTTGGTTTGATTTATGGTGACGCTAGGAGGAGGTGCGGGAGGATTTATAAATGTTTCATGGTAGGGGACAGACGTTTGGGGAATAATGATTGCATGTTTATTGGCGACGAGGTTGGAGTGGTGTTTGTGTGTGTGTGTGTGTGTGTGTGTGTGTGTGTGTGTGTGTGTGTGTGTGTGTGTGTGTGTGTGTNCGTTTGGGGAATAATGATTGCATGTTTATTGGCGACGAGGTTGGAGTGGTGTTTGTGTGTGTGTGTGTGTGTGTGTGTGTGTGTGTGTGTGTGTGTGTGTGTGTGTGTGCGTGTGTGTCTGTGTGTGTTACAGGAAGAGTACATGTTTTGAGCAGTTTGTCCCGTGTACGTGACAGGATGATCGGATTTTGGGGATGCTCTGTGGAAATGCATTTACATGTATATATCTTCTTCGGACGACATGATTTGCCCCCCTCCCCCTCTTGTATCCAATTGTTCTCATCCTTTTTTTATTTCTGTTCCATCTGCACTAGGTCTTCCTCAACATTCCGTACGCATCACCACCTGTGAAGTCGTACCGGTTCAGTCCGACACAGACGCCGATTCCATGGGATGGGGTGAGGTCCGCCGTGAAGCCCGGATTTGTCTGCCCACAGGTTAGTTTTGAGTCGTAAGCAATAGATTTTGTAGAAGTATTAATAGTAGTAGTAGTAATAGTAGTAGTAGTAGCAGCAGCAGCATTAGTACTAGTATTTAACAGTTGAGTGGATAATGTCTACAAATGTATATGTATATAGTTAGGAATCGGATGACCAATTTAGAGAAGAATCAACTAATTTCCTCTATGCCGTCTCTCCCCGCAGTTCTCCTGGGCCTCTCAAAGGCTTTCCCCGCACCTTGTTAGGTACACACAAAGACGGGAGTAGAGTATAGCAGAGCAGGGCAGGATGGTCACCTTTGGAAAAATTGGCTGACTGAGTCAAGTAATCTCATCCCCGTGGTGGTGGTGGTGGTGGTGGCGGCTCGTTCGTTCCCCTGTCCCCGCGGTCCGACTCTGGCTGCCTATGCCTCCTGAGGGAGATCGCTCCCGTGTGGCGGTAGGTCTGTAAGAGGCTTAGCTCTCTCCGGCTGACTAGACAGAACCCAACCAGGCGGGGAGGAGGTTGAATTAGGAATAAATGTGAGGGAGCGGAGCAAGAGGAGGAGGAGGAGGAGGAGGAAATTAGCAAAACGCCACCTATGATTCCCCTTTAATCTCCCCTGTCCACAGCTCTCCTCTGGTAATAATCAGTGAGATCGTCCCACAGATGGAAATCCGCTTATACAAGTCCCTCGGGGCCAGTGCTGACTGAGTCGGCCGGAAACTCTCGCCGCTGCCGCCACGGCCGCAGACTTTTCCGTCCATAGATAATATTCCTTGATTGCTCCAGAGAAATCAAACAAAGTACAAAATCATCATCGGTACCTTTGAGTAAAATTTTTTTGGGGGGGCGGTCGGGAAACTTGAGAGAAGGAGGGCAGAAGAATGTGCTTCCGTCCGAGCGTCCGCGATCACAATCCCCACCCTTGTATTAGACGCTATGTTGGGGAAGGCGGGAGTTTTCCGGCGGGCGGGGGAAGGAAGGGAAACTGCTTTGTCGCTTGGCTGTAGAACGAGCGTGTTGGTGAGGGTGACCCTTATCGGAACCGTAAATTCAGTCCGGCTCCCCGGCACGTCAGTGACGACGACGTACTACGTGCTGGTCCGGGAGCTCTCAGATTAGCTAGTTCACTTCCGCCGCCTATGCATAGGGGGATAAGTGTGTCCGGGGATGAGCTGTAAAATATGTGTGAGATCCCTCCACTACCACTACTTCTACTACTACTACTACTGCCGCCGGCTGCCGAAAGGAACTTCGGAGACGACTGGACCGAAGACAGCGGGGAAAAAAGATAAAAGGAGATTTATTGGTGGAAGCGGGAGTGAAAGAGAGAGAGAGAGAGGCTGGGTAGCGCCTTGTGTAGTCTCCATCCGGGTCATCATGACATCCCCTCCTTCTGCGGAAAACTATACTTCCACCCGCGCAAATTTGACTAAATTAATCATGTTCGAACGGTAGTCCAATGACTTGGATTAATTGCCGCATTTGTTATTAGTATACTCTCATTGTTTTTTTTTCTCCCGGGAGGGGAAATAAATGTTCGCATCCGCTCATATCATCGTCATCATCCTCGTCCTGTAAGACCCTCGAGCCCCTTCATTTTTCCTCCTGCCCCTTATGTCGGCCGTATGCTTGTGCCATATAGAAATATAATGCCTAATAGTCCATATTACCTAGTGCGTACTAAATACGCCGACCCATCCGTCACGGTGCGTGTGGAGACCTAGAGGCTAAGCCGAAGCTAATTATCCAAGTGTATGTACATAAATATGTTCCAATGTACTACATGCGTACATATACTCCGATGTAGGCGTGTGAGGGCATAGATCGTCCCTGATAAGTGCAACTCATAATGTGGGGCCAAACATCAATTTTCGTCATTCTGACGCATTCATCTTGAGGGAATAAAAATGTCTGACGGAGTCGGGAGTGAGTTTATGGAGCTGGAGAGAGAGAGAGAGAGTTTTTTTCCCGCCCTCTTTTTCTTGTTATCCCCGATGCGAAGGATCCTCACCCGGGCCGTTTTATGCCTCGGCCTTGCAGATCCAATAGTATGGCTCTGCCTCCGCGGCAATGGCACCGGAGTAATATGGGGAACCTAAAAGATCAGACTGTAGGATCATAGCTATGACACAGGAAATTAAGTCCATACTTTTATCATTCCATTCTCTCTCTCTCTCTCTCACTCACACACACACACACACTCCTGCCTTCGCCCTATGATTCCAGACCTACTCATCCTCTCTCAGTATGTTCCGAGATGAGGAGATCCCTCAAGGATCCAGTAGGGTATAGGAGTCGTAGCTGTGCCTCTGTGTGTGTTTAGTTCTCCTCAAGAAAAATTCAAATGGGACCACCGAGATTGTCAGAGGTGCAATAAACCACTTAGTCATGTATTACTATCTCCAACTGGTGGCACGTGTAATCGAATTCCATATGTACGTCCACATGTTTCGCCCCGACGTCGGCTAGGTTCAATTTCCAAAAAGAAAAGGGAGCAAAACTGAGGGAAAAAACGCGTCCTGGCGTACGTATATGTACGAACGGTCTGGGTACGGTCGTGGGTTGTACGTGAAGCCACACGTATGCAGTAGCTCAATTCACCGCTTCAAAGGGACAGATGGAGTGGAGAAGAGAGTTGTTGCTGGAGGCAGGAAAACAGACAGAGAGAGAGAGAGAGAGACGGAGAAAGAGTGAGAGTAGGATAGTAAAGGGGAAAAAATCTGCAAAAATCTCACTGTCTTCCTACAGTGGTTGTAGAAGTAGTATAGAGTCAGACGGCTATTTGTCTCTCTCTACCTCTTCACCGCAGAGATACACAGGCACGCACACACACACACACACACACAGACACACACATACACACACACACACACGCACGCACGTGAAGGCACGAACCAGGAGGATGAGAGTTTGGAGATAACATTCTCTCCATCATAAAGCCCTCACTCTCACCCACCAACCACGGTTTGTTCAATATGGGAGAGGGAAAAAATTCAAACATTTTCTGAGTCATTAACCTAACCCTTTTACATAGCCGTCAATTTTTCAGGGAAGGCGCATGTAGGATATACCATTGGATTAGCAGAGCTCCCACGTCCTGCATATGAGCAGGTTATGGCTTGCTTACAGCTAGGGTCCTTGGCGGGTACTTGTGCATATGCATGCTGCTGCTGCTGCTGCTACCCTCTCCCCCTCCCCTATGCTCCCTCCATGCCCCACCCACCTTTATTGATCATTCAGAGCACACTGGTTGGCTGAACTGATCTACTTTTACCCCACGCCACTGCTCGTTCGTGAGAGTCAGTGACGACGAGAGACGAGATGGCAGAGGAAAAAGTCCAAAGGGGTGCCCCTCCTTCCCGTTTCCTCCTCGTGCTCACTCCCTGCCTGTCTCCCTTTCTCTCGCTCCCTTTCTCTCACCTAGGGGACAAATGTGGTGTAAATAAGTCAGGAGATGTTATATGTGTGTATGTGTGCGTGTGTGTGTATAAGATGAATGTGTGTGTGTGTATAGATGTATGTGTGTGGATGGATGTTGTGTGTGTGTGTGTATACACGTGTGTGGGACAGCCTAATGCGAATTTAGCCGGATACAAGGTTGATGGTGTTCTTTTTTTTCTCCTCCTCTGGTTCCAGATGATGCCCGACATCCGGAACGAGACGGCGGCACTAAAGGACATGCCAAAGGGGTACCTTGAGTACCTCCGCCGAGTAGAGCCCTACTTACGGAATCAATCAGAAGACTGTCTATATCTTAACGTTTACACTCCGATAGGTAAGTGAAGGGATTTTCTGCTCCATGTTCAGCAACCATGTTCAACCATACGACACGACGGGGTGACGATTACTATGTGTATACATTGGAATAGGGTGGCATATACATATACATATACGGCAACTAGATATACATACGTATACATATATAAATATATGTATATATTTTATTTATTTCTATAAATGAATTTCATACATGTGTAAACTATATAAAGTGCGTATCGCCTGTTTGTTGTTTTTTTTAAAGATTTTTTCTCCCAGTTACCACAGTTCAGTTGTTCCGTGGAATAAATGGCCACTCTATATGACAAGACAGCGGCGCGCGCGACAGGGTGACGAGGGGAGGGAACTAGGAGTCTTCCAGAGTAGAACTTATGTGCTGAATATATCAGGGTGCGGATAAGTGTATATAGTGAGAAGGCCGGCTGGCATTTATGGGATTGGATCCTCAGCGCCCGCTCTCCTCCTTCAAACTTGACTTTGTTTATATGTAGTCCGTGCAAAGGGCAAGGAGAAATTGTAGTCACACACACGCGCCTACACAAACGTACACACGTTCCTAAACCCACACACATAAACAAAATTTCACACGCACCCACACACGGGCACACACACTTCACCACGCACACGCAGGAGTATCCATCCACATCCATGCACGCACACGCAGGAGTATCCATCCACATCCATGCACGCACACGCAGGAGTATCCATCCACATCCCTGCATGCACACGCAAGAGTGCCCATGTACACCCATGCACGCACACACGCACTACGAGGCACACACGTACACGCGTAGACCCACCCAGCTCAAGCTTTCTCCCCGTCTACTTGTTTTCCACTTTCAATTTCTCCTGGAATTGTATATACACTTGGTAGCGATCCTCAGAAGCCTAAGAACTTTCTCCACATGAAACGCCGCACAGCCACAGGTCTATGTGATACCCCTTGGAGAAGTTTTACTGAGCGGCACTGTATGTATGCATGGAGGTACGGAGGAGTAAATGAGATTTTCCGAAGGAATGCATGCTGGCAGGGGTGAGGGATGGGAGTAATACTCCGTCCTCGGCAAACGTGTACATGCGTTTGTGTGCCGCTGCAGACCAAAGCATTGCTTAAGCCAATAGTGACTGGTGGCGGTGGTGGTGGTGGCGGTGGTGGTGGTGGTGGTAGCTCAAGTGGTAGGAGCAGAGGCAGACACGCTTAGCTGGTTGAAGCTAATGCTGGGCTAAGACAACCGTAAAGTTTAATACTCAGTGGAAGTAGAAGCAGTCGTATTAGTATGTACTACTTTAGCACTAGCAGTAATGTCAGTAGTAGTAAGAGGACTGGATAGGTTCTTTCTCAAGTATAGACGTATATGGAGGGAAAACAACATTGAAAAAGTAAAGCGGATATATTTATTTTCTAATACTTTCCTCATCCTCCTCCTCCTCCTCCTTTCTCCTTCCTCGTCCAACAACATGGGCTGAAGCCTAAGTAGAAGGGGGAAAGCACTTGTTTTTCCTATTTTCCTCATGTTCCTCTATACAAAAGCGCATTTGTTTAACTCGTCCATTTCCATTGGGGTGATTGACATTGGTTCCTCACTCGCACTCTTCCGGGAGTTTTTATTCTTCTCACTCACAGCCCGCTGCTCTTTGTTCCCCCCCTTAAGGTTATACGATTTATGCGTATAAATGAGTGCATGCACGAGCATGAATAATATTCGTACTCGTGAGTAAAAAAAACGAAAAACCACTCGGGCCTCCCATAAAGTATGCGGAAGTGAAGGGAGGGAGGCCCAAGTTCAAATTGTATTCTTATGTTGGCGGAAGTGGGAATCGGGAATGTCATTGTATCTTTTAATATGGGGTTGCCCAATCTACGCGCGAATATGCCCTATGGCTTACATATAGTACTTAAATTTCAATTTTTTCATGATGTAAATGGATAACTCTATGGTTTCCAGTTGGAGAGATTTATATTTTTATACACGTCACTGAGAGAGGTTGAGTGAGGAGGGGATGATGATACTGCGCTGTGTGGCTTGCAAGGAACTGGGATAAACCTGAGAAAGTTTAAGACAAACCAAGGCATTAGGCTTCTCCCCTTACTGTATCACTGACTTCTTCACTGTTATTTATATACATGTACGTAAGGAAAAGGTCTGGGCAAGGCTCTCGACTCGCCTCATTCCAAGTGAACGTAATGGGTTTTTCCAACTCTTTGTCCCTCTAGTGGTGGTGGTGGTGATGGGCCTTGTTGTTGCAGTAAATATGTATGTGTAGGCAGAGGACTAGGATATTTAGTAAGTACACACTTGAGCACTACTTGGAGAGCTCGCGGGTCCTGATGATGAGGGAAAAGAACAAAGTGTTTGTGGCAGGCAGGGCTGTGGGAGAGGACTGAGTGGTGGTGGTGGTGGTGGTGGTGTTAGTATATATGGTTATACACGAGCACTGCTCCGCCAACATTTTCCACTGGACGACAGTCATTGCCCCACTGTCACTTCTTCTTCAACCAGCCGCCATTTCGGTAGCTTTCCTAGCCCCGTTGGTGATGGTGCTGGTCATGGAGCCGTGGGGGAAGGACTCTGTGAGGGAAAAGTATATCATTCTTGTTTAATATCTGCTGGAGCCGGGCTGACATTGCGGCGTCGTTGCGAGGGTCGGTGGTAAAAGTAGTGTAGTGCTCCTCGCTAATGTATTTGAGGGGAGCATTTATATCCGCTCTGCTCTGACCAAAAAGTCCCAAAGAGATGAAGGGAGAGCATGTGACTTGACTCGACTTCCCCGTCACTCCTCCTCCTCCTCCTCCTCCTCCTCCTCATCCTCTCACACAGACTTTATTTTCCCACTTTTTTGCCCTCGGCCAGGTCGGCCGTAATTCCTCCGTGTGACCGTGTCCTGTACAGGATCCCTGCCGCCCAAGGACGACATATGTGTAAGCGGGCCGTAAGGAGGGGAGTACAAGCGTAGTTTGTGATCCCGGGCTTCCGACTCAAAGTATTTTTTGTTGTTGCTGTTGTTGTTGTTGTTGTTGCTCCTCTTCTTCTTCTTGTTCTTCTTCCTCATCTTGTCTATCCCTCCACAACTCTCCGAAGAGGACTTGCCGGATGTCCGTATAAACAGACTGTGGAACAGGGCTCATGGTGAGATGGTGGTACATGCAGTGGCACTGGGGAAAGTTGTATGACCCGCAGAGTATAATTCAGCTTATAGTACTTTCCCACTCACTTCCCGGGTAGACCGAGAGCCGGTGTGACGCTCGGAGGAGAGGCTTTCTTTATTTCCCCCCAACCACCACCACCACCACGCGGAGTGGAGCCGAAAACATTGCGGACGAGGGTCATTATTATTACGGGGCGGGGGGAAGTTCGGCTCCTGTGAGGAGGAGGAGGAGGAGGAGGACAGTAGCGGGTATAAACTCTGGGATTTGTCCCATGAAAATGTCAACTTATTTCCTCCACCTCCAGTCGTCCACGGCCCTGTTCATGTGCTCGTCTCCTCCTCCGTCGGGCGGAGGGGGAGCGGCGGCGTCCTCGCTGATGGCAGTGCTAACGAGATGTGGGAAGGAGGTAAGGCGGGAAAACTGTTCCCTCTAATGGCGAGACATTCATGCATAATGTATAGTAGAGGGAGAGAGCGGGCGGAGGGGCTTGAGGTCCCAAGGCGGCAGCCCAAGTGGTCGTATCAGTGGCATAGTTGGAGGAGTAAGTAAAGTAGAACTTTTATGACGACAGCCGTTTTGGGGGAACTGTAGTAGTGGGAGGTGGATAGCTAGTGCTGGTAGTGGTAGCTGTAGTAGTAGTAGTAGTATTAGTAGTAGTAGAAGTATTGGTGGCGGTCTTAGTAATAGTAGTAGTGCGTGTATCCAGTGCTGGTGATGGTGGTAGTCGTACTAGATGTATCCAGTACTGATGGTGGTGGTAATAGTAGTGGTAGTAGTAGTAGATGTATTCAACCCTGGTTCTCGTTGTGGTGGTAGTAGTCGTTGTAGTGGTAATAGTAGTTGAAATGACGGGGAAAAGTGATGCGTAAATTATAGACACTTCGGGACCAGAATCTATTAACCAGATTGAAAATAAACTGGAATGATTATCCAATGCTCATAAGAGTGAAGAGGTTGGCGTGATATGAGCATCTTTCTGTCTCTCTCTCTCTCTCCCTCTCTGTCTCTCTGTGGCGGGTGAATCTGTGGGCTGATGAAGGAAGCTAGCTGCAAGTTGAACCTGTAGCGTTGTATGTCTTTTTAGCATGGTTGTTGGTGGAATCGTTTTACGTAATTACTCCCACCACAACATCACTCTTGCTACCACAAAAAGCAACTATGGTACGGTCTGGAATAATGCAGTGCGGTCTCCTATGGTACAGTATGCTACAGTATGGTCTCCTATGGTACAGTATGCTACAGTATGGTCTCCTATGGTACAGTATGGTCTGATATAGTATAGTATAGTATGGTATAGTATAGTATGGTATAGTATGGTATAGTATGGTATAGTATAGTATGGTATGGTATAGTATGGTATAGTATATTATGGTATAGTATGGTATGATATAGTATAGTATGGCATAGTATGGTCTGATATAGTATAGTATGGTACATTGTGGTCTGATATAGTACATTATGGTAGCCCGCAGCTCATGTAATCGGGAATGATTGACTTCTGGTCATTGACCAGCGCGACGTGTTCATGTGCACATGCGGGAGGTTGCCGGCGTGTAGCAACAGGGTTCAAGGAATGTGTACACGAATATGTACGAATTTTCCATACCTTTACTTCCCGGTGCGGAGAATCTCCGCATAGTTTTACTGCTCTGGAGGCAAAAAGTTTTTCCGGATACGAAGAGCGCGAGGTATGAGCGCCCCGGACCCCGATTTGTTTTGCTCACCAATACGTGCAATATTACTTTTAATTAGATATAAAGTACATTATAAATAGTAACATCGATCTGTAATAAAGTACTCTATGGTATGGTGACTACTCGTTCTACTCCGCACCGCATGCGGGCGGAGGTGACTGTGACAAGCCTGCAAAAGTCAGGCTGATGCCTCCATGTGAACGTGTACACAATAATATATAAAAGATGTATAGAGTGTTGTGAATTTAATAGGCTCTTCCTACCGTGACCTTCCCATGGCTCCCGCGCCTCACCCTCAGTTCGCATAGCTAAACGACGGCACAGGGTCTCAAAGGAGTCCCGCCCATGAAAACTTGATTCAGTCAAGTTCGGGTCTCTTGGAGTGTGGGCTTATAAGCGCGTGCGTGGCAAGTGTGTTTGAGTTTGTGTTTGTGTGTGTGTGTGTGTGTGTGTGTGTGTGTGTTTGTGGTGTATGTGTGTGTGTGTGGTGTATGTGTGTGTGTGTGTGTGGTGTATGTGTGTGTGTGTGTGTGGTGTATGTGTGTGTGTGTGTGTGGTGTATGTGTGTGCGTGTGTGTATTTGTGGCGCGATAAAAACCTAAGCGTGTGTCTGTTATCTTGTGTTATTTCCTGGTGCAATTGTGTGTTTGCTTTTGCCCTTGTGCAATTCAGTGTATGTGTGTATGTGCAGACAGTGTGTGTGCTTGTCTATATTTGTAATGCAAGTTGGTGGGATGGTTGTTAGTTGAAATGCATTTTTAATTACGACGAAAGAGAAATTCAATTAGTTGTTCCTCCCAGCCGTGTCGGGCTTGGGATAGCATGTCGCTCCTCAAATCTCCCCTCGTCACTTGGGAGAGGGGAGGAGGGAGTCCGCATATATATTTCTCCTTCCGCCTCACCGCTGAATTCGGAGAGGCATATACAGCCACATTCACACTCACACATGCACACACACACACACACACACACACACACACACACACACACACACACACACACACACACACACACACAC
>VYYI01001281.1:0-20654 GCA_021029175.1 Bilobella aurantiaca
AGAGCAGAGCTCGATGCGTCAGAGCATATTGTGAGCAACTATGGATGAGTACAAGGCAAGGACGAAGCAAGGGCTCAGCACGGTACAGCTCGAGCTCGTCAACTTTGGATCCGGCGTAAGGGTATCTGAATACGTTGCAACGACAAAGAACCTTCATTGTTTCCAATATTCTACCTGATTTTGAACAAAAGAGTAAACATTGCGTAAAAATGTTAAATTATTTTTAACAATTTTAATACATGAGACTTCTCTATTATAGTTATTATAGGTTGAAGTTTTTACAAAACATTTTTTAAGCTAATTCTTTAAAATTTTTGCTAATTTTGAGATTGAGAATTAATTAATTAGTTAAAGATGAGTGGGGCGGGTCCGTTGGTGGTTGACTTTGGAGAGGAGATTGTGATTGGAGAATGTTGAGTGATGGGAGGGAAATTCTCAAAGTTTAATTTTCAAAATTTGAGTTTACAAAATTTTGGATTTAATTAAAAAAATTATTCTTGAACAAATGGTTTATTGTTAAATTATAGTGTCGCCTTTTGCGTTTTTTTTCCATTTGATCGAAATTTGATCAAATTTGTGATTTGAAACATTAAGTTACAGTTGTTAATTAAACTTGGTTTTAGTAACGGAAGCAGTGGTAGGGTTCATCTGTCACTATTGAGTTGACACGGATAATTGGATGCTATGAGGAGCTAACCAACTTTGGGTTTGGACTAACTCAATTGACAGGGTTGGAAGAATGAATCGTAAACGCTTGGGTGGAGGACTGAAGTTGACAGTGTCCACAGAATCGCCCGAATCGCTGTAAAAATATATATTAGTATATTAGGGTCTAGCGAAACTAAAGACGTATTCACAGGTTTTAAGGTGGCAAGCATGTAATCGAGATTATTTATTAAACAGAAAGCCTCCTCGGGATCTGGATACGCGTACAACGATAACACTAGGAGATTCTACGTTTGAAATCGCTGCTGATGATTTAGAAGCCTTAGAGGAATTAGGTCGAGGTGCTTATGGAATCGTTGAAAAGATGAAACACCGTCTCACCGGTACTGTACTAGCTGTCAAGGTAAGCTAAAAGCTGGAATAAGCGTATCTTAGAGTATTAGACGTAAAAACTGGCGGCTGGCCAATTATGTGTAACCGTGATTGACAAATTTTGATTTTTTTTACTTCAGAGAATTGCAGCGACAGTAAATTGCGTGGAACAGAAGCGTTTGTTAATGGACTTGGACGTATCAATGCGAAGTGTGGATTGCCCTTATACAGTGCTATTCTATGGTGCCTTATTTCGGGAAGGAGATGTTTGGATTTGCATGGAAGTTATGGATCTATCGCTAGACAAGCTCTATAAAGACGCTTTTGGGATAGGGAAAGGTGTTCCTGAAAAGGTCATTCAGAAAATTACATTTTCGGTAAGTTACGCAGAATAGTGATTGGTTTGAGTGAGTGGCATTGGCATGGCTCATTGATGTCTGTTTAATCGGTTTCGGTAGGTCGTCAAAGCCTTGGATTATCTTCACTCTACGCTTCATGTGATTCACCGTGACGTAAAGCCGTCCAATATTCTCCTTTCCAAGGTAGGCCGCGTCAAAATGTGTGACTTTGGCATTTCTGGCTATTTGGTCGAATCCGTGGCCAAAACTAGGGATGTAGGTAAGCTTTTTCTTTATTAGTTTCCACAATTGTTAAGAGTTCTCGATTCACGAAAGGAGACTTTTGAACTTCCTATTTTAGGTTGTGCGAGTTATATGGCACCAGAACGAATAGACCCCCAGGGGGATGCAACGAGTAACTACGATGTTCGTTCTGACGTTTGGTCACTTGGGATTTCTCTGATCGAAGTTGCCACTGGCCGATTTCCCTATGAGAAATGGGGGACACCTTTTGATCAAATCAAGAGAGTCGTTCTCGATCCACCACCGAAAGTGCCCAACAACCAGGGCTTTTCACAGGACTTCCAAGATTTTGTTAGCAAGTGGTACAACCCAATAAAAACAAGCCCATCCTTGCTCCAGAAACGTGGTTAATTTCAATTTTTGATATTCAGTTTGCAGAAAGATCACCGGCTGAGGCCTTCCTATAAGGAGCTGCTTGAAGATTCCTTCCTGAGATTGGATTTAGGTCACGAAGGGAACCTGGTCGAATGGGAAGACGTTGCAGCGTTTGTACAAGAGATACTTCCTTCATCACAATCATAATACTTAAGTAAATCCCATATTTCGTCAATTATTAGCAATATCACATGAATAATTTTTTTTACGTGGATAGCGAAAGTCAGTTATGGTGACAACAATAAATCAGTCACTTAAGTTGCATTGTAAAGTGAAAAATTGTACTAAATTTTAAGCGTCAGTCAAACATGGTCAATGATGCATCTGATGCATCATTCCCTTCATAAGTCGTAGTTTCTTAGCGCAGAGAGTTTACAAATGTATTTGAAATCGCTTCAATATTTTTTTATCGACGTCTGTAGATATTATGATATTCCGAAGCCAAAGTGTAATAATTACAATTCAACAAAGATATCTTGATAACCTCGAAATCTTCCGATTAGATATTTTTCAGAAACTAGCATATCATCTTTTTAGTCTTCTTAAAAGTTCTTACATTGAGACATCATAACAGCATCGTTCGTACAGCAGATGCCAATTATTTCTTCCTGACACAAATATCAAAACGCCTCCATAGAAGCATATCTTATGAGGATTGCGTTATTCTATTCTTCTTAACAGATAATCTGTCTCACACATGAATAATACAACTTTGGACGTTTTTAATTTCATTTTCAATTTAAAACTACCCACAACTCTTCCGTTTTTAGGACAAAAAACATTAAAAATGTTTTCGGCTTACAAAGCCAAAGCATATGCTGGCAGTTTGTGCCTGTTTCGTCGGATTATAAAACCATAGCAATTGGTCCAATTCCCACAAATACTGCACGCTATCAAGAATGAAATGTTTGCAGAGTGCGTAGCGTCCATACGCTGTCCTCCAGCAGCGGCCTTCCAATTCATTTTTTGTTACGAGCTAATTCCAGCAGAATTTTGGCAACTTTAGACTAAAAAGCTTACACTTTTTTTGCTACCAAAACCGTCGCAAGAAGTGCAAAATAAGCGTCTAATGAACACAGAATCAGAAATTGAGTCAATTAGTAAACTTTACGCTTGGCCGAATTCTGCCTTTGTTTCCTAATTGGAACTTTTAATATAGTAAACTTTACAACTCGCACTGCTCAAGCAAGGACAGCACAATTATTAGTATCCTTCCAGTTGACGGAATTGAAGTAATCGAATAAAAGATGATTGAGTCCCTCTCCTTCATATCCATCCATGCTCCGTCTAATTGTATCTCAATGGAAGTGGCAGTGCAATTAGAACTCAAGTCTAATTGGATCGATTGACGAGAACCATCAATTACCTAACTTCTATCTTTCATAAAGTCCTAGATCCCTTGCATGCAATGAGCCAAGGGCTGATTTCTTAATTCCCATTTAGCATCCTCCAGAAGAAGCTAAGCGGAGTATTAGAGGGTAGTGAAAATAGTGGAGTCAACTACTTAGGAGGAAGTGCTGTCCAGGAGAACACCTCAAGAGCGTCCCTCTTCAACCTCTCAATTGTTGTCCCCACTTACTCAACAGTCATTCCAACACTTATAAGCTCAAAGTAATTACTTAACAAAAGTTAATTATTCAAGGAATTCTCTGGAAGGTTAGTGAAGGCTTTTTTTAAGTATGGAGTTAGACTGTAAAGCACTAGGCCACACGCGTGTGACGTAGCATTTTGGAGATAAAGTGTCCAACTTAAGTACTCATTTGCTTCTCTTTGGAAACCAATTTAAAAGCAGATTCAGCCTGATGAGGATTTAATTGTGACGAGCGAGCGTTGACCTTGAAAATTAACTTCACTACTTTGTCGTTTTCAGTCGTGTTAATTACTGTTCCTGAAGAGCAGCGGTGTCAACGAGAAATTTATAAATTCACTGGTGGAGATTAGCAAAGTTTCAAAATGTCGGAAAGTGGAATACTAACTGCAACAGAAGCCACAGCAGTAACATCCACTTGGAGTCTTGTCCAAGCGGATCTCAAGAACAATGGAATCAGATTCTTTGTCCAGTAAGTTTCAGTACCCGTTCAATAATAATAAAAAGTACTTCAAACAATGTTATGGTGAAATTATAAAAAAAAATACAAAAAATAAAAATTGAACGCGCCCCAGAGCAGAGATGTCGTGTGTAAGTATTGAACCAATCCTACATACTAATTGACCACTTTTTTTAGCTTCTTTACGGGCTACCCAGAATACCAAAAAATATTCCGTGGATTCGCAGACATTCCACTGGCAGAGCTATCGTCTAACAAACGCTTAATCGCTCATGCGTACACTGTTATGTCAGCAATAAGCGCTCTAGTAGAGAATCTGGATGACCCTGAAGTCCTCACCGAGCTCCTCCTCAACGTAGGGCGCAGTCACGCGAAACGAAAACTTAAAAAAGGGGATTTTGAGGTTCGTTTCTATATTTTGACCTAAATGTAATATTGTGGATACTCTTTAACCAAAACCAAAGGTAAATTTTCATTAATACTTTTACTTTACCAGAACTTGCGCGAATCACTGCTTGACTTCCTTGGAAAGGCGCTTGGGGACAAATGGACAGCGGAAGCAGTTGCTGCTTGGAAGAAAACTCTTACTTTAGTCACTGAAAAAATCGGAGAAGGACTTGCACTTGCAGAAACCGGAAAATGAATCGTTTCCTTAATGAAAAATAACTTACAAACGTCCATCAATTAATAAGGAAGCCAACAACACACTACTAAGTTTAATCATACATTAGAAGTTGTTTGTGAAAGGTGCATGTATATCTTAAATTTCATGTCATATATATATAATCCAAAAATCTAGAAATATTGATCTAATATAATTGAAGTTTTAGAAGAGGTAAAATTAAAAAAAAAATACATGAAAGATACTTACAGGTTTTTAGAAGTACACTTTAAGATCAAGGGGGAACGTTTTGGTGATTTTCTTTTTCAGTTGTATCATGCCGCAGCTGATGATAGGACGTCCAGACCCCATCACCAGAAAAATGATATTGCTTTTCCAAATGATAAATGACAAGATGGAGAAAGTAGGGATGCTTCTTAATATTCTCATGAAAGTTGTTCTCTGTGAGGACTGCAGTCACACCTTTTTCCACCTTCGCCAAAGGGTATAGGAAAATGGGAATCGCGATCCTTAGCTGATCCAATGTGAAAGATTTTTCGAGTAAGTGAAGAACTTCTTTGGCGTACAATGTCGGAATCTGGAGCCAGTGTGGATGTACTGACAGTGCATTTCGTACATCTTTCCGGACCATGTCGAGGCTTCCAGCCAAAAACTCAACGATGTCCCCACCTTTATTTCTTAAGTCACCTCTCTTAATGTAATTTGCAAATTTTTCCTGGTCCAATGTCAAAACGTGAAGAGAGACTCCAGTTATATCTAACGCCGAGAAGTAGTCTAGGCGCTTCTTGACCTTTTCAAAGTAGTACAGAACCCGGCCTAACCTTGGGTGTGTTTTGAAGGGAAGAAGCGCTGGTGTTTCATCGATGACTCTGAGACGCCGGGCCACTGTGTCTGGCGACAGAGTGAAAAGTTCGGGGTGTTTGCCGACTGTCTCGTCTTTGATCCCGTGTTCTCTAAAAATGTCCTTCATTCGACACAGGGATTCAGCTCGGGCTAATAGAATTTTGGGTCTGCGTATCGCGAGATCTTTCACGGGTATGCCACCGAGCGTTTCAACGGAATTGAGGATATTCCGGTAATTGGTAGGATCCCCTTGCAAAAGTGTTCCGTTCCTCAAAATCTGAAACGAAGTAATGTAACCCCTCATAATATATGCAGAAAGTGAAACTCGAGCTATTTTACTTTCTGTGTGGTAAAGTTGTATTCTGTTAGCAGAATTAGAATATTCTCGGAAATCCACTTGTAAGACCGAAATTTGGTGCGCGGGTTCGTTGAAATAAGCTTTCGACACGATTCCGCATCCGCATTCAATTTATGGGTAAGAAAGTGTTCCAGAATTAACAGTCGCAATGTCTTCAGGCTCAACTGAATACAAAATGTGTAGCAATAACTACGTTTTGAAATTGAATACATACTAAGTGTCACATTCACAATACCTCATTTGGATTGATTGGTAAGGCAGATAGAATATTTGAACGGATTTCTCGTGGAAGTTCCAATAGCTGAAAATATTTCTCTATCACATTTTCATTCTCTGGAATGAGGCCTGCCTTTCGTAGGGACGTCAAACTCTTCCTTGATATTGCTGGATACCTAAGGGGTAATAAGAAGTCGGTATTTGCAACTTCGTAATACCAAAAATTAGCAACAAATTACCAGCTCCATGCCTTACGTAGCAAGCAAGAAAGGGCGTATTGACGTGAATCCCGTTTCACGCATGATTATAATGTAATTCTCTAGTGCAGATGACCTCAGCGTCAATAAATCGGGACATTCCTGTATCACACCAGTCGGAAATCCGTACTTCTGTGTTTCCGGATGTAAAAAATCGTTAACAAAATTTAAAAAAAAAAGAAGATAATAGCAATGAGAAAATACAAAGGACTTAGAGAACGTTGGAACTCACTATGAGAATTTCCTTGGTCTTGAGCATTTGTGCCTCGTCTAGGTTGGCCAACACGGACTTTTTTATTAACATACGATTTGTCGATTCTTCCGGAAAGGCTAAATTAGGAATTGAACTGATTAACTTAACTAAGCTAAGGCCTGCTATAGTTTTGAGTTTATAGTTTTAAACCTAGTTTGAGCGAAGATAAGCGGAGAGAAAAACTCGGTTGGGCCTCCTAACAAGGCCTGCTATAATCCATTTTCATAACATTATCGAATCAGTAACGTACCAAATGTGTATTCCATATTCTCTGTCCATCGTTTAGAATTCAATGAAGTTGTGTCAAGGGTAGGAAGATCTGCCACTGAGCCTTGGTGATTCTCCATGATTTGAATTCTACAAAGTCCGTCGTAGCGAAAGTATTTTCTACCAACATGTCGCATAGCGATTAACGCTTTCAGAAGAAGCATCGTTAATCCAAATCCACTCTTATAACTAATTAAAGTTAAATTGAAGCAACCTAAACTTTAGAATGTTCTTTTCATAAAAAAACATGTAAAACCACTAAAAATTTCTATATTGAATGCTCAACTAGAATTAAGTTAATCGTTTATTAAACAATCACATTTAGCCAATCAGCTGTTCTAAAACTTTCTAAATATTTTCCCGCTACTCGATTTGACATCATCCGAGTTTGGCATTAGGCTACTTCAATTCGAAGCCAAAAACGAAAATTGTTTAAATATGCATACTTAAAATAAATTTAAATAATAATTAAAATGAAAATTTATAATTTTTTTAAAATCAGTATTATATAATGGTGTCTAAATCGAATAATTATTGCACTATTTAATTTAATTATGCTTCTTATTTTCAATGCTTTCGTCTCAAATGCCCAAAAATGTATTGCTGTGTGGCGCATTTGGTGGTCTATAGAATGACATCAAATATTAATGGTTTACTTTTTTTTTGGAACCACGTGCATCAAGACAGAACCGGCTTTTGCATCCACTTGGTACAGAATTCGGCATCAAACACGTGTTTCGCATTCCCAAGTTTCCATACTCCTATTTCACATAAATCAAAACCTGAGATTTAAAATAATTTCGAAATTAACTAAAGATTTAGAGAAGTATGAAAAAAAAATAGAATACAAAAATTATTTTTTTATTATTTTTAAGTCACACAGACATAATTGGATTTCCGTGCAATTTTACAGATTCAATTAGTTACAGTAGACAAACTGGGCACACTAGGCACAGGTAGGTGTGAGTGTGCAGATTGTAGACGCATTCTGTAAAATTTTAGAAAGAAACGACTGAATTTGCATTCATTGGTGTTCAGTGATAGAAATCCAGTACTTAAAGTGAGCAAGTTGGGTTTTGATGCCGACTTCTGTTGGAGGTAAAGGCAAAAACCGGCTCGATATCGATACACGTGTTTTTAACCTTACTTGACTAATCCACTTTTATTTTATCCTATTTTTTTCTTAATTCGTTGACTACACCTAGACCTAATTGAAAGGTTCAATTATTAATTGGTATTGACGGAAATGGCTGGAAGTCGTTTGGATCGAGTCGGTACGATATTCTCGCGGTAAGAGCCGAGCCGAATATTATCCTTCAAAAAGCTTATTGCTTAATTTCGTAGTATCATTTCCTTTGAATATTTCCTTTAAATTGTATTGCTGATTTTAAAGCGTTACTGGACTGCTGAGATGTGAGGTTATGAAGTATGATGACCGTCCGATTTGGTACGACGTTTACCGAGTTTTTCCACCAACCTTGGAACCGCTGTACGAGCGACCACCTGTTCTACCGAAAGGAATGTCCGAAGAAGTCCCGGAAATTTTCTACGAGGAAGACAAGGAGAGAGCCGTAGCCTCTGCATCAAAACCTCCAACTGCCAAACACCTCACACAACTCCAGGGCTAACGAACCCTTTATTATGGTAATTCTTAAACCAGAGCGAAGTTAACTTAAACTATTTATGAGAACTTTTGCGCGTACTTGTACTTATATAGTAGAATCGGAGAAATTAACTTCTATTAAATCTATTCAACTCCCGATTTCATTCTGGGAGTTTTCATAGGACGCGTCATTAAAGTCGTTCAGTCCAGAAGGAATTGTGGGTGGAGGAAATGTTCTCGTGAGGATGTATACTGCCGCTTCATAAGTGGCCATCATTATAGCTGTATTTGGTATCTGCCTTATGAGCTAAACACAGAAAAAAAACATTGATTGGCCGCTACTTCAAATTCAGCACTTCGTCAGAAAAAAAAATATTCACTAATTCAACTAAATAAAATAAATAAAACTTACTTGTGTGGCGAGTCCACGGTACAACCCTCTGTAGCCTTCCTCTTTACCAACGAGGCAAAGAGTCTGAATAAGGTGTCGGTACTTATGGCCTTCTTCGCGTAGCCTTGTGCGAGCGACTTCTACGATTTGAACAAATATGAAAGATTAGCGCTATCTGAGCGGTGCTAATTTTAAGTTTATTGGCACAATATGAGCATTGCACATACCATGAGGATAAGCGATACAAGACGCAATAGTTTTAGAACAGGCTCCAGCAGCCATGAATTGAAGAAAATCTTTAGAAGTCTTCTCCTGGGTTAGTGGGTCATTGTCTGCAAGGGTATTAGTTGCTGCATTCCATTCTTGTAGCCTCTTCTTCATCGCCTCATAAATGACAAAGTGTACAACAGTCTCCGAAATGCCCATGTATGAAGCGGATATTCCTTTGTAGAAACCAAGGATTCCGCTCTGTGCATAGATTCGGCGAATCGTTTCTTTGGTTCCAAGCCCGCGTTCTCCTTCCAATTGGAGCCGTGTCTTGATAAACCAAATGGGATTCGTCGCTGTGCTAGCCACAAATCCTAGCAAACAGTTTCTGATGAGTTCCATATTTCATATCTCGTTAAATCTTGTTTTGAATTAGTATTTTTTGTATGTGACTATCTAGAAAAGGTCAGCAGATTGATATATGCTACAGAATTCAAGTAGATCATATACAAAAACTTCACAAGATTTGATTGAAGAAATATCATAGCGTGTCCGTTTCATTCTAAACATGAAGTTGCCATCATTAAATTCATCTACCTGCAGTAGCGGCTGAGCAAATATGGACGACAGGTGAATCAGGTGGTAACATCTCATTGAACTGTCTCTTTGCTGTTGAGTAGGCAGAGAAGTATATAGCTCTAGAGGGCGCCACTCCAACCAAATTCATTCCAAGACCAGAAAATAAAGCCCGTGGTCCCTCCTTCTCTACGATGAGGCTGAGAAAAAAAATAGCAGTTATTTCTGCCCCACGTATCAGTGGTGGATAAGTTAAATAAAAATAATAATAAAAGGATGGGTAATGATTTCCTCCTGGGTCAACACTAGTCGAATCAATGGATAACACGAGTTATGGAAAATTTCCAAGTGGACTTAAGCAGAAAATACCAGTTCCAATTTAAAGTTAAAGTTGTTTGCCATGTTTCGGTAGATAACCTCTGTACCTAACCTAACCCCCTTTCATATAAATTCCAGTATTAATCAGAAACCCTTTCCTCAAGATAACTGAATGAAAACTAAAAAAACAACTCAAGACTATTCTGAAATGGGACTACTAAAGAGATAAATCGTCTTTATTAATTAAGGAGGAAGTGAGTTGTAGATTTCAAAAATCTAGAAAAATCTGGTACACTCTCGCTTATCTTTTGCTCAGCCAAACTAGAAACTACGGACATAAGATGTAATTGGTCAGTTTAATTATCCTTGGAAGTTAAGTCGCTCCATTTTGCTATTAGAATAATAAACTTGAACTTGATCGGTAAGGTAATTTGTATTACATTGGATTTGCATTGAAAGCCAAGGGATATAAAATTTAAATAAAGAAGAAATAAAAGGGCAAAGTTAGTTGTTTCTTCAAAGGTCACTAGTTCAAAAGGACTTACCGAAGGCATTGAATGAGTCCAATTTTATTTGCAGCGGGTTGTACCATGGGGTTTCCATGATGAGGAACTGCAAGAATTTGGGCGGATCTTCCACAGGATGCACAGGTGGAGAACGCTCGATTACTCGGTTTCTGCTTAGAATATGTAGCAGTATTTGACGGTGAGGACAGATTACTTTTATTAAATGCCGAGTTGACATTGGCACGGAGAGCGTCCTTTCCAAAAGTTGGATTGGACGACTGAAGACGTGTTTTGACTACTTCCAAGGGGCATGTCAATACAGCCCCATTTGTGCCAGCGATTCTAAAGAAAAAGACCAAAAATTATTCATAAGGGATGACATTTGCTATTTATAATTATTTGATAAATACCCTCCAGCCACAAGATGAATTATAGTATCTCGTTGCGACATCGCATTTGTGTTATTAGGGTAACGTAGATGAGACTAGGTTTGTGTTAAGCTCGTGTCCAAACTGCCGAGAAGGTAACGTCTATTGTAGTAACAAGCTCCAATCAGATGATGACAATGTCTTCTGATATTGCCTCAGTCTAAAATATCGAACACGGGTTTGAATCTGAGATGCTGCTTTTGTTATCTCCTCAAGTACTATTCTTCACTCGCACGATATGCTTCCTTTCTTCGGCGTACAAAATCAGCTAATTGAAAGAAATCAGGAACTTTTGGCTCACAATTTGTGTTCTATTGTGGCTCGTTAGGGTAATGGCGTCGAACGAAAGTGTTGTCAATACCTCGACAGACGAGTACTATGCAAATGAAGAACGTTTCTTTGCAGTCGAGAGTCACGGAATGTTGTTGTTCAAAGCTCAACAGTAATATCCCGACTCCAGGCACAGGCACACTGAATCCAATTAAGTAATTGAAGATGTACTGCTTGAACGTGCTTGGATGGGTAACGCAGGTAAAGGTAATGGTAAACAAATAGCGTTATGTTAATTAAAGTGTGGTTAATTAAGAGGATAGATAAGAGAAGTGGTACTTAACGAGGTGTGTACTCAACCTGCTGATTTCTCTGCATTCAAAATTCAACTAATCTGCAAAAGAGGCTTTTGAGATTACTCTTCGCATGCGACGTCTCAACGCGAAGTTAGACGAGACTGAAGTTGTCATACTGTGGAAAGTTTTAATCGAATACGTTAACAAACAATGTTTTGGTGTAAAACGTATTTCAAAATAACAAATGTTTTTTACAAACAATGCTACGTTTTAGCTGCCATAACTTACAAGAACTAATAGTATTGTAATTTTCCCAGCGTAATATACTAAATACACGTTGTGGGTCCGTGTATTTAAATAATAAGCATATACCGAAGTTCACGATCTCAGCGTTCAGCGGTCAAACATTTTCATAAATTTGTTACGTGAAAGCATTAATCTCCCTTCTTCTTCTAAATTAACAGCTTTAGTTGACCTAACATTAAATTTTATAATTCTCAAAGGTATTGGCCATTTGGCTGATACAATTTCGACTTGAACACCTAATTTTGTTCTCAGTGGAGTGTTTAGAAAAAAATAAATAATGTCCAATTATTCTACAGGGTGCAAACTAGGTATAAATTTGCATCTAAAGCTTCGTAATCGTAATTCCTCCTTAAAATTCCTGAATTGAAAGTTTCCAATTCATAATTCTCCGATGCCTGAAGTTGATATTTTGAGACAAATTAGTTAAATGCAAGATTTAAATCACTCCATGCATTAAATCGTGTGTGTAGTGTAGGCGTGCTTCACGTGAGTCTGAATGAAGTTTGCATGCAATTGAGAATCGGAGCCGCATTCCAACCAAAACAACAACGCAGTTCCCGTCCCTTGCTTTCTCCAAAGCACTTGATGGGGACATCCCCCTGCGGAACCGATGGATACAGTTAATTGAACAACATTAATCATAAAACCAATTAATCATAAATCAATGTAATTTAGCGGACTAACATCTTACTCGTTCACTCGTGACAGGATAACTGGTAAGTCACTCCCTCCCAGTCCCAACCCCACTAAATAGATCAAAACTGGTGATAGTAAAGAAAAGTCGAACTCGCGTGTAGACGAGAGAGTGGAAGAGGTGTAATTAAACGTTAAATTGAAAAGTTAAGTTTACAGAAAGTTAACCTTTCGGTGATATCGTCTGAAATTTCATTAGAACATACATCAGTTTAAGGTGATATACCTCATTTATGGGGTACGTAAATGCTGAAGCTGATCTACGTATTGCTTCCTTAATTTACTCTTGATTTTGTTTATGATTTCATTTTGTTTTATTTTAGCTGCTGACACTGGCATTGGCAGTGAGAATTAGTTAATTACTTCGGTCTTTGGTGTGGTACTACTTGGCGATTCCCAAGGTTGTTGCTTTGTCGGAAAGGTCTCTTATTTGCGGCTTGCTTTAAATAACCTATATTTCAAGATATGACCTACATTTTCCAGAACTGTAACATTCTGATGTCGCTCTTTGCCCGCTTCCTCAATTCTAATCTGTTTTCCTTGTGCGCATACTAAGCAGGCATCATACGGTTTAAAATACACTCCCTGAATTACGTAATCTTATGATTTTTGGCAGTGTACTCAACTTCTGTTTCGATCTACTTTAGGTTTTCGGAGCCAATCAGTGTCTGTCATTCGTGGAAGAGTCCTTACGACGGCAGAGGCTCCTGCTTTTGTAATTCAGACAAAAATTTGGAAGGAGACATTAGCGTCACGTCTTCGCGTGGATCAAGCAATGTTGGGTGGGGCCCGTCCCACTTCAACGAAAGTCAATTCCGACCGTGGAAACGGATCTTCAAGGAAGAAGGAGGCCTTTGGTGGCTTTAGTTTTGAGTCAGATTCATTGCCAGATTTTAGTGAATTTGAAGGCAATACTTCCGGATCAGAGAGGAGCGGACCAGAAATTGCGTAAATGAGTTTGGAGAGGACATTCTGGATTTTGTGTGTAAACGATTATTTTGCAGTAACGGGTTGGCGATATTATAACTTTAGAGAGGAAGTTCTAAAACTTGTCGGAGTGCAGCTACATAACCAAATTAAGCAGCTGATAGTAAATGACATTTCCTCTGTACCTAGCCCGTTTGTCGCGTGTAACTAACCACAGTGAAACGAGTGCCAAAAATTATTAGATTTAATTAATCAAAGTCTGAATTTCAATGTCCAGAAGGCCTACGGATGGGAGAATGGCTCCCCAGACTGTTATTGAAACCGTGACTATCTCTAGACCTATCAAAGTAAGTGTGTAAATTCTTCCTTTTCTCGTCCCATTATTTGCAAATTCCTTTTCTCTTGCCTCTTCTTCTGGATCTGGAATCTTTGTTGAATATCGATTTTTGATTTGCAATCTCATGATTTACGCTCGTTTGCTATTCCTTATTCGAATTCATATTCCTTTCCGCTTCCTTATAGAAAATAATACCAGATAAGTTTTCGAAAAAATACTTTTCCTAATGGCCGTAAGCTGTGGTTCAAAGGTGGATTTAGCTTGATAATTTTCATCCATTAGTTAATATTAGTAGTATAATGTTGAATTTACTTTATTTCCAGTAATACATTTAATTTGTTGTCACTTACAGGTAATTGCCTTTCTATGTGGATTCTTCGCGTGTATTCTACTACTAATGGCCCTTGCCTCCGCAGAATGGGTCCTTTCCGATAATTATAAACAAGGTATTTTTCAATAACTTGATGGTTTTAGTTGAGCTCACTATTTCTAATATTCTATCGATGTAGGATTATTTGTTTATTGCGTCGGAGTGAACGCTACGGAACCTATTCCGTTCGTTGCAGAAGGAGATACTGAAGCAGCTAGTGTAGGATGTCATAGAATTGACCTTTCACAGCAAGGTACACTTAATGTGGTTATTTGTCGATCGGTTGCTCAATGTATTACTCTATTATTACAAAATCATAATCTACAACAATTATTGTAGTGTACACACTGATTTGTGGTGGTTTCTGTGGGTCAGCCCTTCTCATCAGCATCTTTGCAACACTTCTTACTGTTCTTGGCCTACGATGTCGAGATCCTAATAAAAAGTACAAGTACTACCGCAGGAGTACCATCGTTATGACAGTTGCCCGTAAGCCAATTACTCAGAACAGGAGAGCGTGATATTACTAGAAAACAGTGTATTGTTATTTTTGTATGGATTTACAGTGATTGGTGCTTTGGTAGGATTGGTTGTTTATCCAGTCTGCTTTACCTCGGGCATCACGAACAGTAATTTTTAAGCAAATATTTTCAATTTTAAAAAGTCCAATTTTAATTTATTATGTTGACATCTCTTAGCATTACGACGCGAATACGAATTTGGATGGGCGATGGGCGTTGGTTGGGGAGGTAAGTGAAGCGCGTTATTTTCAGAAGAAAAAAACATTTATTCATTCACAACCTAATTTTGTGTCATTTTTAGCTATAATATTTCTGTTTGGTGGGATCATTCTTCTACTTTGTGATAGAGAAAGTGAAGAAATCTACTATAAGGTAAATAATTTCCCTTCGTAAACGTAACCATTAAGGACTGACATTTAAAATAATTATCATAGGAAAGAACAATTGTACAGTACGCAGACCCCGAAGACAAACATTGAGAACACAAACCCAAGAAACAGCAATAATCAGAACTATGCCATGCCTTAGAATAAATTCACAACTTTAACGTTTACGTTACACTTCTAAATTCATTACTAATTCTCTCCATCACATCACTTGCGTGTGCGTCTCTAGCACAGTGCTAATTATCCAAAAAGGAAGTAGGCGATTTTGGAGGTGGGAGTCTTCTGCGTGTTGCTGGACTTAAAAAGTTCTCACGTTCCGGTGACGTTTTTACCATTCCTGGAACAGGCGGCTTGATACTCAGCGTCCCTGCATAATTTCGAAATCTACGAGGCAAACAATCTATTGCTTCAGCCCCCGCTTAACGAAATAATCTAGCAAGCTATTGATTGACCCTACCTTAGTGGAACCTCAGCATTGGAAACTTCATCAAAGACGCCTTGAAGCATGAAAGCTAAGGGCCAAGAGATCCAAGACGCACTACCATCATACCATACTATTTGTTAATTTCGTTTCGTAAATATTGTTTGGAAATGTTTGTTACAGCGGCGTTGTTGACGGCGTTGGAACAGCGAGTGTATCACCCTCCCTTTTTGGCGATGTTGGCGGTTTCGGTGGCTCCACCGTCTGGTGATTGGGCCTCACTTTAACAATTTTCGGATTGTAAATCTTTGGGTCTGAAACCATTCGCACGAAAAATGAACGTTTTTCCCGAAGCGATTTCTGGTTCTTCTCCTTCACCAATTCTGCTACTTTTTCCTTCGACTCTTCCTCGTCCTGTTGAAATGCCCGAAGAATAATACTAAAGTATTGGTAAAGCCTTACAATAGTTGGAGTGTCTGGATATTCCAGTGCAATTTGTGATCACTAGAGCATTTTTACCTGGAAATATTAAAAGCGAAAATGCGCATGCGCATTTCATTCGGGATTCCCACTCCCAGGTGGACAGTCGACGTACATCATTGCATTGCAAGAAAAAAAACCCAGATGCCATTACCGCAAACATAACCATAAATGAAAATCATGCATTTAATAAAGCAGAAATAAAGGTATAAATAGATATATAAATAATAATAATAGGTAATAATTATTAATGAAACATGAATCATTCGGAATTATTTTGTGAATCAACTTCGTATAGGTCAGGTAACGTCGTCGGATTAATCATGCTTCCGCTCCGACTACGACATGCCTGGGAGAAATCATCCACAAAAGCAGACACTGGGAAGAGGGAGCCACTGCGGCCGCGCGGTAGCATAATTTCTTCCTCGCCCAGATCTATTGAAGCTCGAGCAGTGATATCGTTGAGCAGGGCTGTCTCGCGCGCAAGCGTAAAGCGCCGCTCGCCCAAATCCTTGTATATTTCTGTCACTTCTTTGCTAGCCCTCCGACCCCAGCCAGCGGCTGGAAGCGGAAGCTCGCTCACCTGTGCCCCAACCTCCTCACCATGCAACTCCATTACTTCCTCAGCCGTGTCTCGAATCACGTTCCAGGCGTACTCTGCGTAAAATATTACAATTACGCATCATATCTATGACCGTTGATTCTACAAACTTACCCATATCATCATCCTGTGCCGTCTCTCTGCAAACACAGAAGCGGATGACGTACTTGTCGTTGAGTGACGCTGGAACCATGTGCAACTTTCCGGAAGCGTTGATGGTAGAGAGAAGCTTCTGATTGAGGCCATTCGACCCCTTGAGTCGGAAACAGACGAGACCAAGCTAGACATCATGCAAAACACTTTTGAAATTTAGCGTTTCGCAGGAAAAATTAGTGACGTAAAACGATTATCACGTACTTGAACTTTGTTCATGACTTCAAAGCGGTTGTCTAGACGTACGAGAGATTCAAAGACTTTGGCCAGTCGACAGTGCTCACGAATGTATTTCCGAAGGCCTTCGACCCCGTAAGTACGAATTACAAACCAAAGCTTGAGAGCACGGAAGCGTCGACTCAGGGGAATTCCCCAGTGCTGCAAAAACGAATTTCGAATGAGTTGAGTAAAATTCTTGAATCTGTTGTTAGACAATTTGGTTCAGCGTTGTCACTGAAATAGTCAAAAAATTATGTAATTACCCTGTAGTCAATCGATTTTTCAGAATAACAGTGCTGCAAATAGAGGGGGTCCACCACTAGGGCCTGTGTCAGTTTGAACCGGTCTCTTACCCTACAAATTTTAAAATAATTTATATTTTAAGAAATTTTGAGAAATATGACAATTACTTCCGACATCTTTTAAAAAATTCTGCTTACCACATGCATGAGCAGTCAAAGTTGACTAGAAGCCATTTGTTCGTATTTGTATTGAGAGACATTGCATACTAAACCAATTTAGAAAATTAGTAATCTTTGGTTTTAAGTAATTCTCTGAAATTTTTTACACTGACCTGGATCCCTTTGAAAAGGTGACGATTCTCAGGACAGATCATTGCTGACCCGGCGTAAGCCTATGAAAGCGCATAAGCCCAAATTAAAGATAATTTACAATTTGGAAAATTAAGTAATTCCGTTGTTAAGAGTAAGTACTTACAGCATCCACATGCAGCCATACGTCATATTCCTGGCAAATGGGTCCAATTGACTCAATGTTGTCAGCGGAGCAACACGAAGTTGTTCCCACGGTGGTTGAAACGAAGAACGGCAAAAGTCCGTTCTTGACGTCTTCTTCCATTGCCTGAGAACATAGATTTTTTTTTTAAATTCTGGAATCAAAACTTATTTCTTAAAATTTTGAATTTGTAAATTTTTGTGAAGACATACGTATCGTAATGTGTCCCCTTGGAGTGAAAAGTTTTCGTCGGGTTCCAAAATTCTGAGCTTGACGAAAGCTATCATGGCACCCTTTTCTAAACATGAATGCGCTTCTTTCGAGCAGTAGGCCATCAACTTGGACAAGAGGACGCCTTCCTCGGCATTTGGATTCAGCTTCTTCAGTTTTTTGATTGCCTGGGCCCTTGCAGCTAGCAGGGCCACCAGTACACATTCGCTGGCACTTCCCTAGAACGGGCAAAAATTTTAATCGCGAAAATCTTCAGTTTTAAATATTTAATAAGGTCAAAGTTTTACCTGGATGACGCCTCCACCACTTCCGTTTTCAGTGACAGAGAGAAACTGTGGAGGAAGTCCCATCATCTTCCCGAACCAATCCAGAACAATTGTCTCAAGCTCTGTACATGCGGGACCAGCAGCCTTGGAAATCGTAAAAAATAATTATAATCCAATGCACATACGCTATGAATTGGCTAATTGATTGATTCGTTACCCATGAAAACCCTATGCATCCAATGGAATCTCCCAATATGTCAGCCAAAATTGACGGGTAGGAGTTTCCCGAAGGAAAGTATGCATGAAAGCGTGGGTGCTGCCAGTGAGTCATCTACGAGTACAAAATTGTATTTACAAAACGCTATGTATTTCCATGAAACAAAATGCTGATTTTTTTTCTTCTATCAATCCCTTGAAGGTTTATTTGACCTAAAAATTTAAAATTTCAAGAACCTACCCCAATCATAATTTTTTCTTCGACGTCCTTCATAATGTCGTCAAATCCTTCTGAATGTTCGGGAGCTGTAGCAGGAATGAGCTGTTTCAAATATCCGGGTTCTATAGACGGTGTCACTCGTCGCTTCTCAATTGTGTCCAGGTAGTCAGCGACATAATCAATCATTTCTTTGCCTCTTCGTCGAAATTCAAGGGAATCCATTTTGTTTTTTTTCTGGAACTGGGGCGACTGGAGCAACTAGTGAAAATTACTTGCGGACTTGGTGTCCAGGAATGGTCTCCAAATTTCTACCTGCCTTTCCAGGGAACCTGGCTCTGGAAGTTGGGGTGACGCCTGGAAGTGAGTAGTGACGGCGGAAGGGAAACTTCCGGGAAAACCGCAGAGCGACGACTGGCAACCTTCCTTGGAAGTCGTGCTGCCGAGGGTGGGGTCGCTGAAATGAGTCTGGATTGTGCTGGAAGTGCTCTGGAAGGGCTGGAAGGCGGGTTGCTGTAAATTGGTCTTGGCTCAAGTGGTTATGAAGGGATTGGATGGAGGGTATTCTTCAATTCTTCTGGAGATGAGCTCTCTTCTATTGTTTGGTTGATGACATTTGCGTGCGAGTATTTGTTCTCTTCCTGATCGGAATGGGAATGAGAATTCCAATTGAAAATGAATGGACTTCCCTCTACCAGTTGCTCCTCGAGGGTTGCTGGAGTCGCTGGAAGATCATGGAATTCCCTGGAATTCGGATCTTTCTGCTCTTGACGCCTCTCAATTATCCAGCCGCATTCCAGTGTACTCTTAAACGTCGTGAACTACGTCAAATGAAAAAGTTGAGAAGGGTGAAAGTAAAGGTGAAAGGCAGAGCAGCCTCATAAACTTTTGGTAATGCAAATCAACTTTCTTTCTTAATTCACTCCAAATTGAAATTGAACTGGCATTTTTTCTGGAGTTGTTGAATTATTTATAGCAATTCTGCTATCAACACTCACTATTATATTTTCATTTTTTTTAAGTTAGTTACGTCATCCGGCTATATAATCCATGCGTTCTGACTAAATTGATCTGATAGCTTGGCCAAGGCACTTTATGGACAAAAATGTAGCGAGTGGAAAAATTAGTTCCTCCCACAGATTAGTTTAATGGCGTTAAGAAGCTTGATCCAAATATCCTATTCAGGTGGATGTTTCATCAGACATCCAAAAATAAATAGCGTTGATTTGCTAAAACTATGAAGAGATTTTTGAACTACACTATTTTTGAAAGTTGCACTACAACATACTAATTAATAACTTTGCACATACTAAATTGTTCCAAATGCTCTCCCTCATTTTTTGACAATTTCGTACTCTCAAGCTCATTTTCTAAACTGCTTAATATCTCTATTATCTTATGGTAACATTCGATTTTGGATTCGGATAGAGATAGAAACGGAAACTTAGCGGTAGAATGGAAACCGAAACGAGCATTTTTCATTGTAAAAGGAAACGAAACGGCAGTAAATCCAAACCTTGGAAAAACATGCCCGCCTACAGATTAGTTTAATTGCGTAAAATTAGCTCAATCAAAATACCGTATTCAGGCTATAGCTGATCAATATCAGCATGGAAGCATACTTGAAGCCATTTGTAGATTGGATCGGCGATTAATAGGCTGGAATTGGTGCTTAAGTGAGGTGTAATGAAATTACTTGTTGCATCACTTTCATTAAAAAAACAGTTTGGAGATGAATCATTCGTAAATTATAACATTATTAACATTTAATAATATTATAGTTTTAAAAAATTACTTTTGAATAAGAAAATGAACTAAACTGCTTAAAATTACACAATTTTCATTTTCAATTAAAGCAATTTAATTATCAAAAGTCAAAAATCATCACAACAAGCATTCATTAGGGTTTGGGTTAGTGTACAAGGACTGATGTTCAATGCTAATAGACATTTAAGATTACGTATTTTAATTTGAGCAATGCTTTGAAACTGCTCTTGAAATTAATGTTTAAATGATACCAGGGCATGGCCGTTAAGCATAGTAACCATTTTTTAAAATCAAC
>VYYI01001282.1:0-20654 GCA_021029175.1 Bilobella aurantiaca
AACGCTGCTTCCTAATAGCAGTGACCAAAATATGCCATTTTCGCGCATGCTCGGCGTGAGTCTCTCTATCCTAATAAATAGGTAGTGGGGTCCCTGTTACAAACATACATACTAGTGTAACTAGTTTTAAGTTTTTAGTTTTAATATTAGACTCGGAATTAACTGTCTCTCAACATTGTTAGGTAGTTAGAAGTAGATTGAGTTCTATATTAGGTAGGTTAAAGAGTGTTGCAAGATTCCTGCCTCCTAGAGCTTTCTCCGTACTCTTTAAAGCGTTTGTTATTCCTGTGTATGACTACGGTCTGGATATCTGGGGAATTCAATCCTCCTTGGAACTGTCAAATCTCCAGAACAGTGTAAATTTTTTGTTATTGTAATTTCTGCAACCTTCAATCAACCGTAAGCTAAGATGTGTTTTCTCCAGCAGCAATAAGACTCACCGAGCAAGATCTTTCTCCGCATTTAAAAAGAATTTGGATTCAAACTTTCTCATGTGTCAGATTAACATTTTGACGATCCCAGAACGTCTTGAATGGCAGTGTGTGAAAAATATATTCAAAGCCTTTAAAAAGTTCCCGTTTAATGAGGTCAGTAAGTTCTATGAACTTTCTTCAAATACTAGGAATTCCAGGACCTTCCCCTTACTGAATATTCCCTCAATACGCACTCAATTTTGTGGGCGTTCAGTACAATTTAGATTAATTAGACTTTGGTATAATTTACCTAAAACTTGGGACTTTGAAAACCTTTCTATTGGAATGTTCAAAATGCTAGTATTTGATCATTTAGTTGCGAGGAGAAAGGGAAAAATTGTTAAATTTAATATCTAATTGTTAACTTTAGCCTAATATTAATTTCATCTAAATTTAAGGTGGTGTAGGTGTCTGACCCTAGGAAGATCAACACTTTATTATAATGATAGGGAGCGACATATTAAAGCGATTTGAAATTGAAATGTAGACAAAGTAAAATTGCGGAAATATGAATAAAATGTCAAAGTTTGCTCTTCTCAATTGAGCTAGTAGCTATTCAAATGCATCAAGTTCTTGGTAAAAATTTATACTAGAAGTTGGGATTGTTGAAAAAATAGAGTTTTCAATAAGGTTAGAGGTGACTTTAGAACAGCAATTACTGTCCGAATTTCCCAACACTCCTTGTAATTGCAAATTGCCCACTCGTGAATTCGTTGGCATTAGCCTATGTTGATCCATATTATCAAGCTCAAAATTCTAATTACCCTTCTACATATGGATTACAAAAATGTTTGTTAAATTAAAATGCTAAAATTAAAAATTCTACAAGATAAAAAAGCTTTGGAACCCAAGGGGCTGGCTGCGTTTGACGAAAGGTGTTGACGAATTTTTTTTGTTATTTTCGAGATTAAAATTAGAGTAAAATTCTACTGTTTTGCAAAATGTTATTGCCCAATTTCTATTAGTGAGTCAGAATAATAATTGCTGTTGCTCTAACGAGTGCAAGCAAAGCAGATGTCGAGGTTAGCAAAAAAAATTTTCAATCACTTTTTCTAAAAGCGGCAGCTATTTCTTATGTTCCAAATAGATGTTCATAAAAGCATTTGAATTTCATTATTACCATTTGCAAACAAGACAAGTACACTAAGAAATGCGAAATACTCCAAATTTTGTTTCACCAAAAAGAATCCCTTTTTGGTGGTGCACAGCCTCTGTCTAAGCAAGAGGTTCCTCGGTGGTCAACCCCACGTTCATTGCCCAGCAGAAACCTCATTAGCTTCAGACCTCGGAACTTCCTAGTCAACTCAACAGGCCGAAACCACCCTCCCCCTTCACTAGCACACGCAATCATTGACCAGGATTATAGGCAAATGTCAACGAGCGAAAAAAATAGTCATAACAATATTTTAATACAATTAGAAGTGTGATTAGTTTGGTAAGAATCAAATTCTAGGTTCGCCTACTCTTCTTATACCCTGTATACATTGCTTTTCAAGCATTGCATCCTGAGCAGTTTATCTCAAAATTGTGAGTAATTTTATAATCTAGAGCTGCAGCATGTACATGACTAATAATCCTGTTAATTGGAAAACGCTAGAATTAACCTTTCCGAAATTGAGGAAAAATTGAAGCTTCTACTAAGACATAGTGTCGTTTTACTTTTACCAAGGTTATATGACGCTAGTGTTTGACATTGGAAACTTTCCTTATAAATCATTGCATCTTTTACTTTAAATTTTACTTGATCACCAAACCTTACAACTACTTTTAAGTTTTCAAAACGACAATGTTTTGTGCCGATCTTTCAAAAACCTTGCTATTACTCTGCCAGTTTGCCCATGTACTTAGTTTTGATGTCGAAGTACGTTACACTCACCCATTTTCAAACGAAAGTTGCACTAGGACGTTCAGTATTATAAAGAAACTAGACAGCGGTTCATTTGGAACTGTATATGAAGGTAGTGACTTTTCGAATTATGTTCAGCAAATTCAGCTTCATGATTCAACTAATTACAAATTGTTGTGGTAGGCTTTGACATCAAATCTGGACAAAATGTCGCCATTTAAAAGGTAAAAAATTGAACGAGGTTTAAATTCAATTACGCTTGATATATTACCTAGCCAAATAGTTAGTCATCGAAATTTACCAAATGGAGCGCAAGTTGAGTTTACATGGTATAATTATATTTTGTGATCAACTTTTAGCCAGGATCTGGAATGTCGGCGGTGTTGCAACATGAGTTTATCGTTTACGTGCGGCTGAATGCAGTACGTGACATTGACTCTCCAGAGGATGGAGAAGAGTCGCCTGCAAGAAAAGGTTTGTCTTTTTTTTCTTTTTCTTTTTGCAGTATAAGCAAAATTCAATTTTTTTTTCAGAAGGAATTCCCTATGTGTTCTTAATCGGCGAAGTTTTGTCGGCAGTAGATGCGGCAGACGAGGACTGGATTGGATTTTCTCTTCTTTTTATGAAACTTTTCGGAGAAAGCCTGAATGCAGGGATTCAGAACGGTGATTTAATTTCGCCTGCCGAATCAGTCCGTCTCTTGACATTAATGGTAAGAATTGCTTATGCAATGTAAAGCCGAGTAATAAAATAGCTCGCTTCTGTCTGTTTGAGAAAAATTTTCAACAACGGGTTGGGTGACAGGAAATAACAATGAATCCCAAGATAATATCAGAGGCATGATTAATGAATAATAAATTTACCCTACCATAAATTTACGATTTTCACCATAAATTTCAAATTAGAGCCGCAATTTTTAACGTTAGAGACACAGTACATATTAAATTTCTTACTATTTTTAAATTCAATTTTGAAAAAAAAATACAGGATACATTATTTATATATGAATATTTACATTATATTTGAAGTCTTTTGTTAAAGGTATTATAAAATCAATACGGCTAGAAATCAAATACTAACCATACTAGCTATCAAATCAGCTACACTTCCTTAATTCCCTTTACAAATGGTATTACATAGCAGAAATTTTCCAGTAGGGCCACAGCTCGGTTTTCTATAAGACATATTTATTGTTATCAGGTTGGCACACGGGCAAATAAGTAGTTTCGTTGAAGTTTAAAAAAAATTGAACTAGCACAACATTCAATCTACACCCCAAATAAACCAAAACTTTCACAAATTCTCTAGGTGCGGAGTGTTGCCTACTTTCACAATATGAGAGTTATACACGGAGATATCAAGCCAGGCAATTTTGTGCGTGGCAGAGGGAGGGAATCAAACAGAACGTTTTTAATAGACGTGGGAATAATGGCCCGGTATTTAGACGATCCAAAGCCCGATAGTTACAATGTGAATATGCTTTATGCTGGTATCA
This sequence comes from Bilobella aurantiaca, assembly GCA_021029175.1. Taxonomy (NCBI): domain Eukaryota; kingdom Metazoa; phylum Arthropoda; class Collembola; order Poduromorpha; family Neanuridae; genus Bilobella; species Bilobella aurantiaca. The sequence continues at coordinate 3,815 of VYYI01001282.1, forward strand.
AATGCATTCAAAATTTAAGAAATTACTTTACCGGCCAAGGAAATATGCCTCCGCGGGCTTTGGAAGATGACATTGCATCGATTCCTCCAGCGTTTCTCATGATCTCGTTTCTCCAATTGCCTTATGAGCTTGAAGTAAAAGCATTCAACAATTTTAAAGACAAAGATAGCAAGGGATATTTGATTCAAAATGTTTTATGGTCAGAGGAGAAGGCTCCGCATTTTGAAAGAGCATTAAAAATGATGGAACACCTTCCACTTGAAATCTTGGAATCGTTCAAATACGGTACGTACAACAAATACAGTCATATATAAACCAATAAGCCGTTGCAAACGCACGTAGCAAGTAAATGGATGCAATACGTAAACGGCGCATTGTGTTAATACGATCAAGTTGTAAAAATTTTAAGCAAGCAATGCAATTAGTAACTGCTATTACGTCCAAACCTAGAAAAGTATTAAAAGAAAATACATTCGACTACGATATGGATCATTGGGACAATAATGACAATGACTTTTTAACTTTGTTGCAGAACTAACATTAAAAAATCGAGTTTTTAATGTTATTGGCTGTTTAATGAAACAAACCTTTTGTGATGTTAAACATAATTATATAACCATGTTCTAAAATATTTCAAACAAACAGATATTTGGCGATTTTCTTTCTGCGTTTTCTACAGAGTAAGGAATTGTTATGAGTGACCAGGTGTAGATAAGACGAAACGGCCTATAATTATATGTGTTTCATAAATAATTAATTGAAATTGATTGCAGTAAGAATATTATTTATACTTTTTAGTGGGTTGTGAAAGTTTTGGAGCACTCTTGAATGACATGGCCACGTTCCCATGGACACAACAGACTGCTGCATCTCTCGACGCATTTGAAAGTAAATTAATTGTGGACTTGACTTCAGAATACGTAAAAATTTCAAGTAATCCTCCGGTTGATGACTTCTGGAGAATAACTCTTGCCCATTGTTTTTATCCACCGGAAACGCCCAAAAGCTCGATAAACAATTTGCACACTACCGTTCAAATAAACCAATATTCTGCACAAGTTACCGAACCTGATTTGAAATATTAAATAAAGTACAAACAAGCTGAGTAACACTCAATGAAGGATTTTACTGAGTCATCCAAACAATGTTATTAAAATTTGTCACCAATAACTGTACTGTAGACAATATAAATAATGTTTATTTTTAAAACTTCAAAGGGATATTTTGCGAGATTTTAAAGGTGTTAACATAATTGTTTATATAATTTTGAAATTATTGACAGTGTACTTTGCACGCTTTGCAAAATCTGGGGTTGGCTTCAGGTAGGGGAATTTTCAAACTATTGAGTTCTGTTCTTCAATCAATAAGGCAATATCGGTTACAACGGTGGTGAAATTATTTAAAATAACTGCAGCTTTTTTTAAATTTACACGATACTTTTCCAGTAGGGCAGAAACGTCATGATGAACGTTACGATTTTGCATAAGGAAGAACAGTCTGTCACATAATTCTGGATTTGTATATATTCTAACCTAACTTTCCAAGAACGGATAGATCATTTAGTGCCACTCGGATTTTATATGTCATTTCGTGCACAACGGAGCCTTCTACCTTGTACGCAGCTTCTAGGCTTGTTATCTCTTTGTACAGGTACTGAATACCATTTTTGAAAGTTCGAGTATCATCTGAGTCCATTAGGAGTTCCCATGTCTGGTTAAGTTGGAAAATTGCTACATAAAAGTGTGACTTGTCGTTGACTTGTTGGTAGGCCACAAAAGTTTGTCGTTTGTTGACCTTTGGCGAAATTTTATTGGTTTAGAGATACCACGTCCTGCTTCGCTTTCGACGTCATCTTGATAGTTTTTTAGTTCAATTGTCTTAGGATTGACATCCGTCCAAACCTAATAGTAGTACCGGATATATATATATTATAAAATATAGAAATATATTTGATTTTGAAAATTAGCTTTTGCGACTTTTTGGAAATTTTTTTATGGTTGACAAAAGGTTAGGTTCGCGCATGGGTTCAACTAACAGAACGATTTAATGATTTGAAAACTTCAAAAAGTGAATCGTATTTCACCATTTCTAACATTACTCACACTATTTAATTAATATTTAATATTTTATTATAATTAATATTTAATATGTGCATATTAAAATATAATTCCTTATTTTTCATACTAAGTATAATAGATCGGAGGACAAAGCCTGTCAAAAGAGGATTTTTTTTGTAAAGAAAATTGTACTTTCTGCTATTTTAATTAATTAAACACCCCCCTCCCCCTAAATCATATGACATATACCTATACTACATGATATACAAGCCTGTATTTATGAACAGTAAACAATCGATTATGATTACTGGCTTTTATTACCAGTAATCTCTACTTTATAGTTCCTCTGACCACTAGCCGTCATCATGACTCTTTATGTTAAGCTCCCCGTAATGGGCTATATGCGAGGCATTTATATTTGTAATCCCCATCTCTTGCACATGTTACAAAGATGCTGATGATTTAACAATAACCTCTATGACCAGTGACCACAACTTCCTTTGACCACTAGCTGCAATCTTGATTTTTTATCATCTAACCCTCTACCAATTGGTATACTAGAATCATTGAAGCAATATTAAATTTTGAGCATCAAACATATGAGCAGTGAGTTACCGATTACCCGTATACGTCTCATAACTTTAGAGTGAACTAAAAATTGGAGAATTTTGTTTTCAAACCATGTGAGCAACACTCCCATGATTTGATTAAGCCCAATATCACAATTTCAGGTCAACTACAGAAACACTAGTATGAACATTCATAGAGAAAACTGGAAACTTTGAGAAAATAGGCAGTTGGGGAGGAATGACACTTGTATGTAATACACCTGGCTGGATATATATAACTCGCTTTCTCAAATTAAATTTGAAAAGTAAATTTCCTGACTTGAGAAAAGAATGCGTTGCCTGTTTCTGATTTTCACAGCGAGCCTATTGGTCAATTAACCAGTATTCAAATGATTCGACATATTTCATCTCTATGATGTCAATATTACCCATTTTTACTTTTTACGTTTTAAGAACTGAGAATTGGTTTCCGCCATTTTCGTTTCAACTGAATTTCGCAGAATAGACATAGACTGAATTTTAATTGGTTACCAATGGATTAATCAATTAATTCACTATATTACAAAAAACTATTCTATAAATGCCCCATTGGTGGACAACTTTGGAAAAACTGAAGTCTGATTCTAAAAAAAATGCAACAACAAATGTCAACGACGGACTTGAATTTAGCACAATTTGAGTTTTTCGGAGAGCAGCATAATATTAATTACATAAAATTTGTATTTGTTTCACTTAAAAATTGTACTCTTTTTTGAACAAGTCACAAGTCAAGTAAACAATTCTTTACTTAAAAGATATATGTAGAATCTTTATTTTTCAAATTATATGCATTTATTTAACTGGATTTAAATTGTGTTATATATTATTGGGAATGGATTGAAAGCGTGCAAGAAAACTTGTAGTCAACGCAAGTGCTTAGTTTCAAGTTATCGTGGGAAGTACTGAATTCATTGTCCCGCTCTTTATCAGAATTTGGGTAACGATGTTTGTAACGTTCTGTAAAAGTTCTGTAGCTTCTTTGAATACACGGTAGTTTTCGAGGAGATTAGTGATGTTACGCTGACCGTTGACATTTTGCATGAAAAAGTACAGTTCGCTCACACATTTACGGATTTGCATACGATTCAACCAATTTTCCCAGAACCGATAGAGCATCTAGAGCCACGGGGATTTTATGCCCTATTTCGTGCAAACGCAGTCTTGAACGCTATAAGCAGCTTCTAATTTATCAAAATTTTTATATAGGTAGTGAATTCCGTTTTCAAATGTTTGTGAGTTGTCCGAGTCCGTTACGAGTTCAAACTTTTCTTCGATTTGCTGAAAAATTGCCACAAACCACTTTTCAGGAGTTTTGACTTGTTGGTACGCTACAAAAAGTTCTTTGTCATTGGTAGCCCTCATAGCCATATTTTTTTGGTTTTGACTCTCCATGTCCCGCTTGCGCATTGACTGTATCCTGACACTTCACTGGGTCATACGTTACCGGAGCTTCGTCCTTCCAAACCTAAAAATAATATCAATCATGTAAAATCATAAAAATTTTACCCGGCAAGGAATGTTTTTTAATATTTATATTTTATATTATATATATATATATATATATATATATATATATATATATATTGTTTCAAAAAATTTTACTTACAAGCTTGTTCATAGAGTGTACAGCAGGTGAACTTGCACTAGTAGCAGTAGTAGGTGGCGTGGGATCCTTAGGCATAATATTTGGGAATACAAAGGCCTTGAGAATAGCCCCATAATCAATTTCCGATGGGTTTTTAGCAGAAATTTCCTCTTGATTTGCTTGCGCTTGGCGTTTTATGCTTTCAGCAGTAGGATTTGTTACTTCATTGATAAAGTCACACAACAAGAGACGACATTTTGTGCCTGGATTGACTTTTGCAAAAGGCAGGATTTTATCGGCCGAAACTAGCGCTCTAGTGGGTTCTGCCTTTTGTGTTTTTCTCGAAAGTTTTTCTGCCCAGTATTCGTCAATAGCAAATGTTTCCGTAACCACGCCCATGTTTTTGTACAAAGTTTTTATTCCTTTCTGCAAACTCGAATCAGTTTCCAAAATATATCCATCCGAAGTTCGCCTAAATATTGCAACAATATACACTCCATCTTGCACCGATGACAGTATGTAGCTCACAAATAGCTCATCCGTGTCACCTCTACTACCATAATGCCATGTGATTAAGGAGCCATATCCGACTGCTGCTTCAACTGCTGCCTGATAGTTCTCTTTGATAAAAAGAGACGGGGCCTGATCCACCCATACCTAGTAAGAAAAAAATGATTTGCTGTTTGTAGGTGAATAAATCTTGTTAAACCAACAAATTCAACCAAACGGTCAGAATAACGGAATGCAAAAGGGGGCGGGGCATTTCTTTTGCCCTAGATGTCATGCAACTTTCATAAACGGAGATTCATCAAAACCTAGAAAAAACATTTCTTCGACATTTTTTTCTTTTCAAAAATTTTTAGGACATTTTTCTTTGCTGAAAAATTTACCGACTTCAATTTTTTGTTATATACAAATTCCAAGTTACTCACAACGTATATAACGTTTGGAGTGAAATAGTCTTTAAAATCAATCAGGAAATTTTTAGCAAAAAAAAACCGAGGATAGTGTTTGGATTTCTTTTTCACAAAGCTATTTGATATATTAAAAAACTTGAGTAGGAAATTTTTGGTTCTGTCAATTCTTTTCACAATCCAACACAATTTTAAGGAGAAATTCTAGTATTGGGGTTTGTCCGAAAATTTGACCCAACTTATTTTTTAGACTGATTTAAGTTCGCTGAGTTCGAACCATTTGATTTGTGAGGTCTCGTCAAACAAAAAAAGGTTATAAATTTTTGAATATGCCAATTTTATAATCTTTTTTTTCTAATTTTTCAAACCTAAGCCTAATGCTAAACCTAAACAGTTAACCTAAGTTAACCTTAGACATAACAATAATTTAATTTGAAGTTAGAAAATTCATGTGAATTTGGCAAAAAAAAATTAAAATTTTCAAAAATTCATAACTTTTTTGTTTGACGAGATATAATTGTAGATTCAAACTCAGGAATCTTGCTTTAATCTAAAAAAATACACGGGGTCAAAATTCGAGATATACCCCAATATAAGATTTTTACCCAATTTCAAATTGTGATTCAAATTTTCAAAATGCAATTGTAATTGTTTTCTAAAAGTAAACTTTTCTTACAACTTTGTTTCCAATGGCTGCTTTTTCTGGTTCTACAATCTTCATGCCAAGGTAGTTCAACACTTGAGATTGATTCTTAATAATATTCCCTGAAATGTCAGATATTGTTTTGTTCTTTTCATAAAGTTCTTTTCCTTGTTTTAGCAACTTGACTTTGTTCGCTACGTCGTACTCTTCGACATTCCTTATAACGTCCGTAAGGAATCTTGTCAATATGAGACAAGTTGCCGCTCCAGGAGAAAAGAATGCCAATCCAGTGAGTAGTGGCACAGATCCTTTAGTGATGAAATTTGCAGTAGATTGAAAAAGTTGCTTCAAGCGGTTTTCAGGAATTGTATAAACCTTTTCCATTTCTTCAAATGTCTTAAAGAGCGTTGTAATAATTTTTTTAAAAGCCTGGTTAGATTGAGCTGTATCTTGCGCCAGAAACCATATACCGTCCTTGCTTTGAAAAACCGCGGCAAAAACTTGTCCATTCGGTATTTGCTGCTGGTAAGCCACAAATAATTCCTCTTGATTACATGTTCTTGTTCCGTATTTGAATTCTTTTGAAGTACCATGACCTGAAAACGTTTCTACTTGAACTTGGTAAAGACTCGCATCAAATCCATTTGGAACAGTATTCACCCACTTCTAAGCTCAAATAAAATAAAAAATTTAATGTGATTTATGGCAGCATTAGGCTATTGTTTTGTAATACTAAAACTAACATACCACAGTGTTGCCAAAAGCGGGGCTGGATTGGTTGAGAACAAAAAGCAAGACAAAAATGTTTAAAAACATTTTGCCGAACACAAGTGGGACTGCTTTGCAAAAAGCGGGGCTGGATTGGTTGAGAACAAAAAGCAAGACAAAAATGTTTAAAAACATTTTGCCGAACACAAGTGGTACTGCTTTGCAAACGGAAGATTGAAATATTTTTGCACAGAAGTTTTGCACTGTTGATAGCAATTGTGTATCAGGCTTTCGAACCACGGTGGATTATAATAAGTTTTTTACAACGAGAATTCTCCAATTTATACATATAGGTTTTTTTTCTTCAACTCTTCTATATGCTGCGAGAAATGAACATTTTTTTTTTAACATTAACAAAGTTTTTGAAAAATGAAATCGTTGGATTCTTGCTAGAAAATGTAGTGGTTCAGTGTGTTCAGTTGGCTTGCTAAACATAGTAGTTGAAAATATTATTGTTGACAATTCAATCCAATAACTAAAATAATGCTTACTGGTTGCAGAACATAAACGTATTCAAATGCAACCAAATTCACTATTCACGTTAGAGCATTGCCTGAGTAACTCGTATTGAATTTGCGTAAGCTTTGGTAATGTTACTGAGTATTATTAAATTATTAGTATAATTTTCCGTTATTAGTAAACACGCGCAGTAGTAAAAAAAATACACATGGCAACAACGCAGTATGAAAAACGAACTAATCAGTTTCTTGAATACCAATAGTCAACCAGAGATTCCATAGGAACCACTTAAAACTCAATCATGTAAAGAAAATTAATATGCAAAAGACTTTTTTCTCATTTAAAATTCAACATGCAAAGTTTTAAACCATCCTCGTATTGCTAATATTTTGAGCAAAAATTATTCCCCGTGTTGTTATACGATAAATTTTATGTAAGCTTGCTAAAAAAAGTAGATTGTATGAGAAAGGGCTTCGTCTTGAAAACAATTTATGTCGATTTTATGTAATGCACGTGGAAAATTTTTCAGCTTCTACAGTGCCGAAGATTGTAGCTGCTCCTATTGGCGCAAGCATTTTGCGATTTACTGATAAACCAGTTTGCAAAAATATAAAAATTCTTATTATGATAATTAGAATTATAAGTATTAGAAAATATATATTTATAATTATTAGCCTTAACTAAAACTTAACTTTAACTTAACTTAAGATTACAAACGACCCCAACTTTGTTTTCGTAGTACACGTTTTTTTGTTATCAAATTTTCCAATCATGGTCGGTTACCATAAAATTCTCACTGACTATGCTCACTTTAATACATGTTTGCCAATTCTACAATAAATAAATTATGTCTTCAATACCTCTTATGCTTAAAGGTCTTTATGTTAGTTCTCTTAACTATATTACGCTAAAGAAAATAATAAATAGCAAACAAATTGATTATTCTAGTTTATAATAGCAATACTTTACCAACAAAACAACTATGCCTAAAAGGACAAATTTTGCTGATGGATTCGCCGAAATCCTTGCAAAAACAAATGCAAAAATGGTTTCACGTTTAACCTACGGTGCCTAGAACAGCAGTTAGGAGAACATTGACTTTGACTGACAAAAGATTAGAAATTTGTTTAAGATTTGTTTAAGATTAGAAAAAATATTTTTCCTTACCTTGAGTCTAAAATCATTAGCACCTAAAAAATTAAAAAGATTCCCTAATTTTGCATTTTCATGTATATTTTTCCGATTGCATTTCTTTGGCATACCAAATTTTAGAAGGTAATCTTAACTATCAAAAATAAATAGGAACTACCCAATTTTTAGATATGTGGTTATTTAGGACCGGCTCATTTCAAGTTGTTGTTTACTTTTTACCCAAAGTGACCCGTTTCAAAGACAAAGATAAAAGTACAAGATTCATTACACGTGACCATGACAAGTGTCCAATACAAATTTTGTTCTCATTGATTGATATGGTTAACAACTTTTATTGAAAAGTTTTCTCTGAGACACGCAATTTGACCCCTTGACATAAAAAAGACCTTTCAAGGACAAATCCTACTTTTGTGAGAAACAAAATGCTATGATGCACCAGATGACCACACATCCGCTGTTATAAAAAAATGACCCCTTGCCCCAAAAAAGACCTTTTAAGGTCAAACCTTAATTTTGAAGAATCAAAGCGAGTCTCCTTCACAAGAAAATACATCACTTCGCCCCAGACTTAGCTTTCAAGTTCAAGCCGTAATTTTGCATGAAACGAAAAGTAATGTTGTTGTCGAATGCCTTTCGCACGGAAATGGCCCCTCGACCTCGAAACGACATTGACCGTTTTACCACGGTGTTTAGGTCATTATTTTGCCAAAACCAATATCGCTACTTGTACATGAGAAACACAAGTGAAATCTAACACAACATCTAGCCAGGGCAACCAAGTACGAACTATGTAAGCCAAATTCGACAGCATCTAAAATTCTCGAAAAACAAATCTCCAGTATTTGTCTCCTGTTGCAAATTAATTTCAAATTTAAAAACATTTCGTCTTCAATTTATGCAACCTTTCTAAAAACAAAAACACAAAATTAAATAATTTGAAATTTGAAAACAGTTATTTCCATTTTATGTACAAGCTACCGATAAAGTACCAGCATAGCACAAGAAAGGTCCAAACATGTTTTTAATTACTAAAACCAATATGCAATATTACCAAGCATAAGCTGATAGAATACTCTAAATAATATTAAGCCGTAATTAATTTTAAGGTAAAAAAAAACGTTGTATGACATTCCCACAGAGTTGCTGGTCAACATGTACGGGGAGTGTTCAGGAATGTGGCAGAAAGGACTCATCAGCATACATGTATGCAAATTTAGATCGTCTTCAGGATTGCCACAATGCTAAAGGGAAAGCGATTGGGAAATTTCCATATCCTCTGCCTCTGTATGCCTACTCACGGAGATAGGGGCATACATATGGTCAGAGGCAATGTAATTCCTGTTAGGAGAAAACCAATAGCGAACAGTTTTTTGCGGCTGATTGGGGGACTTGAGTCCCCTAAATTTTTTTACAGCTTTCGAAATCTTAGATATCCTTAAGAGACTCATTGGGAAATTATAGACTCAACAAACATTTACGCGTGGATTTGACATTGTTTTTACAAATTCTTGATAAATAATATTTATGGCCATTCAAGTACACCTGCTTATTTTAAAAAACGATATTAATGCATTACCAAAAAATAAATACTGTCGGATTAGCAAATGTTAATAAAACTATTACATTTAAAAATATACCGAAGAAACAAAACTACAGTTTGTGTGTTAACATAAGATAACCGCAAATATGAACTACGCTACAAATATAAAATTTTCAAAATTTAGCATTGGGTTAGAGGTCGGCAATTTCGCCTAATATTGCAAGTTTACTTTGTTGTCCAAAATTGCTGAACAGCAAACCTGCAAAGTAGCGACATCTCTAGAATGCAAAATTGAAATAGAGACAACTGGAATTGCTTAGATGTTGCCCGATGTTCAATAGTGTTCCATGATAAAATTATTACCGTTTTTTTTTTGCTTCAATTCAGTTTAAACACCTATAACATCATTTTTTCTAACACAATTTTTCCAAATTATGATCAATCAGGAAAATAGTTCATAAACTTAAATATCTAATCTNGTTTTTTTTTTGCTTCAATTCAGTTTAAACACCTATAACATCATTTTTTCTAACACAATTTTTCCAAATTATGATCAATCAGGAAAATAGTTCATAAACTTAAATATCTAATCTTCAAAGCTTAGAAAAACTTTACTGCGGCCAAATATTTCAGACACTAAATTAAACCCTCCATGTCGCACTATCATACGCCTATGGTGATTGAAATGCAATTGCAATTGCTGAAAATAGAAGATTATTGTTAATAGTACGCAGGGCGGGGTTCTTGCTCACCTACATATTGATAAAAGCAATTACTGTAATATTTACACATAACTCAAATTCGTTTTCAGTATATTTGCATCAGTTTTGGTTTTGAATTCCATTTACTTATAATATATTTTAATTGAAAATATTAGTAGCGTAGCAAAACCTTCAAGGACAAACAGTTCTTACTCAAAATATTTGTGAACTTTAATGATTATAAACTTACATAAAGTAATTCACAGTCGATAATGTTTTTATTTTCTGGAATAATTCCTTACCATGAACTAGAAAAATTCTCAAAGATTGAAAACCATATATGTTAGCCAAGTATATTTGTTACAGTTGCTTGAATAAATTTACACTTCTCAAATGCAGTATTATCTCCAATTTAACATTACTATTTGTTTACAACGGTTTTTGTAGAAAACAGAAAACTTTCACTATTCCATAGCTTTTAAGTGGCCGTCTCTCAAATCCGTGGTTCCCATAATTGCATTGACAAAAACACTCGTGTTCTGCGCAGCCGCTGCAGCCGTTTTGAAAGTTTCTTCAAGCGCTAAGCCGTTGCGTTCGTCGACGTAAAGTCCCTTGCCACCAAGTGGCAACACAATTTTCTCGTAGTGGGTGTACTGTATTTTACAAAATATATTGCAACATGTTAAATAAGTAAAGGTTCATTAAATACACAATCAAAAAATGATTGTTATTGTGCATATTGGACATTTGCACATATGCGCATTAGTCGCAACTCTTATTTAACGCCCTTTTATGATTATAATAAGAATAATTAATATAATTTAGTATAAATGATAATGAGAAAAAAATCTTGATACTTGTTCACAAATATTTTAGACAGGTGAACTAATAGTATAATTTTGTATTTAATACTTAACTTTAAATACTTTAAAAAAATTACCAACAAAGTGCAGTTTTCGTCTGTTCCGAGTTCCTGGATTTGCTTTCTGCAAATTTCTCCCCATCGCCCGTCATTGCCACAGACAACGATAATGTTCAACTGGCGTTTTTAAAAGAAAAGTGCAATGTCAATTCCAAATATTAATTTCGCAATATATTGATAATAGAAACATAACATAATAATTAAATTTTAATAAATTTCAAACCTTTTCTCTGTTTAACGTATCAAATTCCATAATTGAGTAGCCAACACTCCCATCTCCCGCAATGCAAAAAACGTCTTTGTCAGGATACGCAAGTTTTGCACCAATTGCATAACCAACGCCAACACCTACACCAGCAAGTGGAAAGCCACCAATAGAATGAAGAGGGGCATTAATCCTGGTTAATAAAATCAATTATCATATAATCCATGGTACATATTCAAAAAGCTGTGACCAATTATATTATTAGTATTATATTATTATTATATTATTATCAATTATTGTGACCTGATAAAACTGCGAGCCAGTTGTCCAAAATCCCCAACGTCAAAAGTGTAAATAACGTCTTTTCCCGCTTGCGACCTATCAACCGCCCTCAAAATCGCTGCTGGATTCAAGTGTTTGTCGGCGTTTTTATTTGCACTCTAAAAAAAGGGACCGAAACCAATAGATTTTGTTATTTAAATGTAAAAATTTACTATCATTACAAACTTACTATTATTTAATTTTTATTCGAGTTTGATTTCCCATACTTGCATCACATCACCACATTACAATGTTTCTTTTGCACTTTTCATTTTAAACATCCTCAAACTCATATTGCGTCAAATGACAAATATTTGTTAATTTAGTGTGGTTAACACTAATACGAATCTCACCTTGTTTAATTTTGCCTCAAAAGCATCCTGCTCTGATTTGAGGCTGGAAATCCAAGACGCATCGGGTGAGTAATTGCTAATTTGCTTTGATAGCTTCCTCAAGTAGTATCCGACATCACTCTCGACAATTTGTTTCGATTTCCAATACACGCCGTCATTCTATTTGTTTAATAGCAAAGTTACTTTTAAAAAATTAGTTAGTAGATAATGTTACATTCTTAATTACCAATGCGGCACTGGATCGACTCCGATTGACACTAATAATCTTTGCACCCTTCGGCAAGATCGTCCCTAGTTCAATTGTGTAGTCACACTTTGCTCCTGCCAGGATGATTACGTCGGCTCGTGAAAATGCGCTTTCCAGTAATGTGTCGTGAAACAACTAAAAGTTGAGTTAGAGAGGAAATTAATCAAAATATTTTTTCAAACCTACAAACTTTCTGAATTTTTGGAAAAGGTAAAAATAATATTAGGATGTAGCTGTGCCAGAAGCAAAATACAAAAGGTTTTTGGTTCCGTTTCAATAAAATTTTTTTGGAAAATGGTTTAACTGTTTTGTGAGCAGTTCTGTTGCAAGTTCCCTGTGCATTTTGAAATATTTCCGGGAAATTAACAAACCCGGAACTCTTAGAAAATTTCTCAAATTTGATTTACTTAAAGGCAATGGAGCATGTAAAAATCGTACCAATGCTTGGTACAATCAAAAGTTGCAAAAATATTAAAGAGAAATAGTTGAACAAGAACATAGATGTAAATTGGTTGCTAGAATTAGAACTGACTCGGATTACATGTAATGTATTTCTTCTGTTAATACATTACAAAAATCGGTTTATGTGACCTTTTTCTTGCTTTGTTGCGTTGCACACCCCGTTTTGTGCAGTATCGTTTCCGGTACCACATTTTCGGAACATCATTATTCTAATTTGAAAATTTGATTCTGTATTGTTTCCGTTTTTTTTTTTGCGAAAACTTGATCATCCCTATGTACGGTTTTTCTGTTAAATTTTTTGTTAGTGTCATTACCAGGTACTCGTGTGATCTCCCTAAAAGCCCTTTTGCTTCAAATATAGTGAACATGGGAATTTTTAAACCCAACAGTGCAGATGACAGTTTGCTAATTTTTTCCGGTCGTAACGTTGCTTGTGCTCCAATCAAAAACAAAGGTCTTTTGGCGTTGTTGATTAGTCTTGCAGATTCTTTCACTGTGAAAAATAATAATAATACAAGAATAACAATAACTTTTCAAATTTTGAACGCCACTTAATTGTTTAGGCAAATATATGTAATATTAAACTATTACTTATTTAATAGAAGTACTTTTGGCTAGAGCTTATTTGCTGAGCTCACAGTGCAAATGGCTAGTCAAAACTTCAATTTGTCGACTATACATTTTTCATCAAAAGTTATACTGTATTATAAAGCAAATCTATACATGCGAATAGCCAAAAAAATATTGCATAGCAAAAATATGAGTCAGAAAAAAAGAAATATAAATGATTTTTTTTGTGAATCTGTTTGGCTTACCATCCTCGCTTGATGCTTTGGGGAAAAGAATGCGAAGCGGTGAATAATCAACTTTTCTTTCATCTATAGGTTCGTCATCAACAGTAGTTTCCGTATCTTCTAATGCCTGGCGCAGCAATGGACGAAATTCGACCTTGTAGTTTGGTACAAAAACATCAACAGGAATTTGAACGTAAACTGGGCCTAAAATATATTAAATTTAAACATTTTTGAGGTCACGTTGAGAAAATAAAATGAACAAAAAAATTTCTCAAATAATATATTAATAAAAATAACCTCTCACAGCAAATTCTGTCTAAGAATCGCATTTGTAAAATGCGACCAGTTGAAAACAAATCTAGCACATAATGCTTCATTTGTAATATATGTAATATACTTGTTTTTTTAATTATATATTTTTAATAAATTGAAGAGTAAATTGTTTTCAACCACAACTTATAAGTCGTCCTAGAATGGGAGATGGGAATGACTGGCTAGCTTTTAATTATTTTCATTAGATGAATGCTTTTGATAACTTTTATAAATTTTAATAGCAAACGGGTGCTACGGGCACGTTGCGTAAGATTAATTGGCTCTTTACATTATCTTCAAAAAGTCAAATTATATGTAATTTGAATGCATTTTTGTGGCATAATCAAAGGGAATAGCTTGAAGGAATATGTTTATATAATAATTTCGCACACCACTGTAAATTAATTTCTATTTTCTATACCTGGAATTCCGGACGATGCTATTTGGAATGCTGACTTCATCATAGAAACCACTTTGGATTTCTTATCAATTGACATTGACGCTTTGCAAGGAATCTTCATCAGTTCAACGTGATCGATATCTTGTAGATATCCCATATTCCTAAGTGTGGTAGGTACAGCGCTACCTATGTAAATTTAAAACAAAATAGTTACTGTAAATCTATAATACAAAAAGTATTATAGTAAGCTATAGTTTAGTACTAATTATTATTAGTGGGACTTCATCCAATTTTCCGTCTATAGCGCCCAAAATAGTGTTCGCAAGGCCCGGCCCTGAAGTCGTGACAACAATCCCTGGAATGCCGGTTAGCCGTCCGCTTGCCTTTGCAGCAAAGACAGCAGTTGCCTATTTTGTTTTAAATACATTATAATTTTTGATTTAGCTAAAATTTAAGTGTTTTTTTAAGTACTTCATTCCGGGTGTTGATGACACGGATGCCTGCCTTGGCAGCTTCGAGCATAAAATATGTTGTCGATTCGCCACACAAATTGCCGACGAATTTGAC
This sequence comes from Bilobella aurantiaca, assembly GCA_021029175.1. NCBI lineage: Eukaryota > Metazoa > Arthropoda > Collembola > Poduromorpha > Neanuridae > Bilobella > Bilobella aurantiaca. Next base: position 18,825 of record VYYI01001282.1, read on the forward strand.
TCCATGACTCTTGAAAACAGAGACGATCAAGTCCGCTCCTGAAACGTTTCTCGATTTTCTTTCGTCACTGTTTTCCATTTCCTCCATGATGCTTCATGCAAAATCAACTAAAGCGTCGACGATTTTAGCATTCGCGTATATACTCAAGGAAAGGTGAAGGACACGGAGAGGAAGTCACACGCGAGGAAATAATTTTCCCTGTTGTAATTTTCCGGTTGATAAGAAGTTACATGCGAAATGACAATTTCTGGAATTGTTGAGATTGTAAATTCTCATTTTTTTGTGAACGGCATTCAAGTTGTATGATTTAAGAAACTAATAAATTTATTTGTCAGCTTCTAAAAATGGTTTCTAGCTAGTTTTCTATTCATTTAAAATCCTATTTTTGGCCTTTTTTTCATTAAGAACAACGACTTTCATTTTTGACTTAGTATTTTAGAACTTAAAGTTCTAGGAATTAGCTAACCTGAATCATGACTTCTAAACTATGGTTGGAAATGCCCCAAAATATGTAAATTGTTTTGAAGGAAAAGCGGAGAATTTATTACACGTGTCTAGGATTCTACATTCTAATTTCAAAATTGGTGGTTAATTTTTTGTGGTGGTGTGCGTGCCGAAATGTTGTTCTCAAATTAGGCGTTCAATGTACCTTTTCATGTATATCAATTGGAGAGCTTAAAGTAAACTTAAAATGTCACCACTTTACTGTAGACGAAAATGTCATCGAAAATTCAAAATGTATTGTAAAACACTCATATTAGATATTAGAGTGTAATCCAAAAGATTAAATGAAGTCAATAATGTTTAGGTAAAATATTGATAATGATATTTGGATATAGTGAACTTACTATATTTTAAAGCCCGGATATATTAAACCCCGGATATAGTAAACCCCAGATGAAGTAGAAGCGTGTATAATAAGACTTCGGATATAGGTAAAATATTGATGGTACAGACTACAGTTAAAAACCTTTGCGCTAGTAGATCTAGCACAGAGATTTAATGAATGATTTAATTCTAAGTGTAATTAAATGTTATTTTACTGGAGCACACTGTAAGGTCCAAAGAGAATAGGTCCAAACAAAAAGCTCCAAATACAAAGGCACAAAAAAACGCTAATGAAGTAATAAGAACTGACAAAACAAAGAATTCCAAAGCAAAAAGCGTAGTTTCGATATCGCGAAAAAATTAAACACAATTAATTTTAAAGCAATTAAATGAGCGGGACATTAACCCACTAACAGGTAGGCTTTCTCCTTGTTTTAGTAAATGAGTTTTAAATTTAATGTGTTCTTTTCAGAGCAGATGCTGGTAGGCAAGTCCCGGAGATTAACTTGTAGATGTGTCTTCAAATGTGAAAATGAGATTGCTGACATTTACTTTTAGCTTGATGGACATCCATTCGAAGTCATATTGTGTAAATTATTGATTGGAAACTAACAAGTAATAGGCAAGGCCTGCAAACTTCGAAATTGCTCGAAACTTGGCTCAAAGGTTAGGTTGAGGTTAGGTTTAGGTTTAGGTTAAGATTTAAGTATTTTGATTAAGTATTTTTTTCTAAACTACTGACAGATTTCTATGGCCAAGCATTTGCGGGAAATTAAAAAAATATTAAATTTTGAAAACTTGGAAAACCTTATGGGAATTTATCTACAATTTTTGGGCTGTGTCAAGTTACCACCTCTTCACCGTCAAGTTACCACCTCTTTTTCATCACCGTCAAGTTAACACCTCGTTTCGCCACCTCACTTTAATATAACGGTATAGCAAAGCGTCAAGTTACCACCTCATCACCTCAAACTTTTTTGAAAAAGATGAGGTGATGAGGTG
>VYYI01001283.1:0-20653 GCA_021029175.1 Bilobella aurantiaca
CATCATTTTTTACATCAGCCTTATATGTATTCAACGCAAATATGACGAGCATTACCGTATCAAACATTTTTCCATGCAAAAGTAGCTTAACATTTACCGGTTTTGAAAGCAAAGTGCAAAACCTGCGCGATTTGTTCGACGAAACGCTTCGACTCGTTTTTGTTAGGGCTTGCCCAACAAAATGGCTGCTTGACGAAGAAGAGGTAGGACCAGCCTCCGATTATGTTGTTTACGCCTACGAAAATGTAACAGAAATAACTTATTCTAAGCACGGCCCATTCAATATTCTGTCACTGGCTGTAATTGCTACCAATAAAATTTCAAAAATCATTTCATTAAAAACTGTGTCAAAAACGGTATTAAAGGGTTTTTCAAATGTGGTTGCGGTTCAGAGTGTAGCGCCCTCTGCCGTCGCTGACAGCAAACACGTTCGGCAATCCTACGCATTTTTTATCAAAACAGAAAATCACAACTTTGTAACATGTTTCAAAACAAACAAATACATCTCAATGAGTGTTATGGTATCACAATTTACACTAGTCGTTTGGGTAGTTCTTGGAAGCACGTTTTTATCTATTTTGGTTGGTCTTAAGTTGCTGCTTCGCAGATACCGTTTTTGTGACCGTATTCTGCATTTGCCGCTAATCTTGCTTGACCAAGGTTTTGAACCGTCGAAGAAACTAATAGCGTCCCAAAGTTTCCGATGCTTCTTTGCATCGCTTCTAATGCTTTGCGTGGTAATTGGTAATGCATACAAGGGTATGCTTACATCCAAAATGGCAACACCCGTTCCAAAAGCACAGTTACGCACTATTAAGGAAGCCATTCACAATGACTTCGATGTGCTATTGTTGACACGCCCTAGTGAGCGGGCCTATTTCAAAATGATTCGACATCAAAACAAAGTATACGAGCACATTTCCCAAATTAATACGTTTGTGTCAAGCATTTTGTTGGGAATGGAACAAGCTGCCGTGTTGAACAAAACATCTGCTGGACGGGAGCTATTGGCAGAGTACAAGTTGATGTACACATCGTTTGCGATTTGATTTTGAGCTTAATAATTCGTCGCACCCATTTGAAGAAGAGTTGTTGAAATGTAATAAAACAATGTTTATTGGCAACCGGGGCCGCCTGCAAGCATTGGCATTTAGTATTTTCAGTAAGAACGGATCAACAGGGTTGTATCTTGGAAAAGATGAATATATGCCTTACTTGAGCGCATGGACTATGAAATCCATAATATGGGATACAATAAACTTGTATTACAATCGAATGCAAAATATTATACAAACTGGGATATTTGATTATTTTAGGAGGGACTACAACCAAGGGAAACTAAATTTAACTGCGTTTGTGAAAGACATAGAAGACCAAAATAGTGAAGCTGTAGTTCTGTCGCTAGGCTCCAACTTAATTGTGTCTCTATTTGTTGTGTTTGCCGTCTTTTCTTTAGTGGCGAGCATGCTTATGATTCTAGAATCTTTTACATATTTAAAGAGAGGATGTCACAACAGACAGAAGTGAAGAAGGTCACAAAATATTAGACAAGTGAGTTGATCACTCACTCACGCCTCCTTCATTAATTTTTGTTTAGTTTTCAAAATCTTGGGCGCGAAACACAAAACACAACTAAGTCTTAAAATAATGGTTCCCACTAATGCTATAAATAAATATTCACATCAAATAATAAATTTCATTATACTCCGAACAATTGCAGCTGCTAATTTGAATATTTTTTTATTAAGGTTCCTTTCCTTCGGGCTACACGCCTTTGAAGCTAGAAATATTTACAAAGGAAGTAATAACAATTGGAGTTGGTTTTGAGTTAACAAATCTTGCAGAAAGTAATTCAAAAATTTTGAAGTTGCATAAATATGACTAATCATTTGCGAACAAAAATTAAAAGTTAAAGATTGCTTATAGTACAAATAATTCAAAAATAACTTTCATCCAATTCTTTCATGGAATGTGCAATAAATAATCAAGGAGTTTAACAATAAAACAATTTTACCTAATTATTTGCAAAATTCGATTATAATTTTAACTTTAAACAAGGACAGGAAGACTTTACTTTAATTTGTGGGTCACTCCTATTTTATTTATCAAAGAAAAGTTGACTTCTAAGCAGCTGGATATTAATTTAATTTATGACAACCAACAGCCAAGGAATTATAGACAAGGTTGAAAAGTTGCAATGGCTGACCCTTAACTTGCCCGCAGGCTTGTTCGGGTACTATAAACTTAAACGTAAATAGAGAACAAAGTGTTCTACGACAAGTCCGGCTGGTTAGTTTCGCTGAAATATATTTGCATGCATTCTGCAATGGTATGAGAAGCCTTCAATTAACAACGGGGCTTCCAGTCGTCAACTAATTCCTCTATCGCGCCCTGTTTTATATCTATTTTTGCGGGTAAGAAGTTTCGAACAATCCCCAGTTTCTAAAGAAAACATTAGAATTCCGAGCTGGTCAATCATCGTGTCACACGTGTACCATTGTAGACCGCATTCGTAGTAATCCGGCTCGAATATTTCAACAAAGTAATCATTAACGTCAGCTATGTTGTTCTCGTCTATTAATACACCATTTTCTTTCTCGTCGTGGTCGAGTAATGCTTCCACTTTGGGTTTGAAATTTATGTCATAAAAGCCCAATTCAAACTCCTTCAAATCGTTCAATTCTTGCGACTGAAACATACATAACGTTGATTGTGGAAGTTCACCATCTTGCAGGACTTCTTTAATTACCACGTCAAAAACTCGGTCGCTTACAACCATGAGCTTTCTCATGTTCTTGACTTGGTACCACAAAAAAAGTTTTCTCAAGAACCTAACCTTTGACAATGCGACATATAGTTGGTTGTGGCTAAACAACGCATCAAATAAATAGATTCCAATGATGTCGAATGTTTGCCCTTGTGACTTGTCATTGCAAAAACCAAACGTATAGGGAGGAAACTGGGCCGTGTATAAAAAACCGAATGAATTAAACCGAAAAGAGGACTAATTTAGATAGGGAACTCCTGTGTATAAAAAACCGAAGGGGCAACTTGAGATGGGCAACTCCTGTATATAATAAACCGAATGACTTGGAAAAAAACCGAATGGTGGGGCAAAGTGAGACTTTGGTCACAAATGAGGAGTTACTCAAGTGGGGCAATGTGAGACATTATGCTAATTTAATAAGGGGCAATTTAAGACAATACACAGAACATAGAGAACAATCATATTGTAAAATTTTATAATAATATATTAATTTCAAATATGCATTCAATTCTATTTAAAATATCTTTATTATACTTAATTTGTATTAATGAATCTAATTATTGTGTTTAAGTGATGTAATAAATAATTTAATATTTTTGATATGAAATAGAATTATGTAGTTGCTAACTTGTTTAAAAATTAGAAAAATATTCAACTATAACAAGCTTCAAAAATGAATATATTGTAGACTAGCCAAACATCACTGTCTTAGGGTAGAAGTATATAAGGTTAGGTTAATAAAAATTCTGATTCGTTTTTTTTAATATATGAAAATCTAAGCGTCTAAAATTTTATAACTATTAGAGTAGTGTATTAAAAAATCCTCTACTTAATTCAAAATATCTAGTTTTATACTTTATAGAGCTTATTTTCTTATAGGACATAACGTTTAACTTATTTATTGTAATTCTTTTCTATATTTAAAATGTAATCATGCTATAACTTATTCAAATTTTTGTAAATAATATTAACACTTTTTTCTTCTTTAATCTTATATTTAGAATTTTTTATATAGCTTACATTTGATTTTAAAGATAATTACAATGTATTAGCCAAACAACCCTGCAATTGGAGAGGAGGATTACACATTCATTCTAGGGGCCTTCTACTATATTTATAATTCATTCTTGAAACGAGTTTTGATTCAATATATGCGATAGTTATAAAGCTGTGATTAGACTCACAAATTTTCGAACAATGTCCACAAAATACTCTTAGACGATTTGATGAAAACCTAAGTTGATTTAGGCGGCCCGGAATTGCATCTGATTTAATTTTAAAACTAGGTAAAACTCAAGAATAAATGACATCAAAAGAGGAGATTAATAAGCAAATTTGTGTATCAAGCGGAATTGGTATAAATTTATCTACATTAAGAATGCGATTGTTCTGTAGGAAGGAATATCTTATAAATGAATCAAATTGAATATTTGTAAAAAAAAATCTGTTCATAAGATCAGTATCATTGATGCCCTAAAATTTTAATTGTAAAAGAAGAGGATAAGACTTCATCTAATGCATAAAGTAAATGAGTTGATGGAACCCAAGTTAAAATTAAAATAAAGAGTGAGATTAAAATATGTACGGAAAAATATTCTAGATTATGAGATATAATAAGGAATTTGGCCGTGGGCCTAAAAATAGTGCACTTATATTGAAAATAATGAAAATTTTATTTTATCAATTTTCTATATTACGCAGAAATTTCAGTTAACCATATAGCTGGTAAAATGAAATTTACAAAGCAGCGATAGTAAACACGCTGCATTTCAAGAAAGATTAGAAGTCAACTATTAATTTTGTATTATAAACATATAATTATTTTATACAAATATATATATAAAACTAAAGATAGAACTTAAATCCTCGTTTTCGAGAATGCGTATTTTTGGCATCCAGTCTTCTTACAGAACTCTTATTAATTTTTTTAATCGAAAAAAAAACTAACCCGGGTTTAACGCAATGATTTGAGTATTATATGCTAGATAAAATATTAAAACATGCTCAATTGAACAGTATTCAATTCATTTTGTGTATAAAGATGATTGTTGATTACGAAAACAATTACGCAATAATGGAAGTGTCGAGACAAAATCTAGCACAATTGCATAAATACTTAGGCAGGTGAAACCAGGTCATTTCCAAAAGGGTGCGTTGTAACTGGTAATGTTAAACATGAAAAAAAATTAATTCAAGCTATTAATTATTGATTATTCAGCCAGTGCCTCGAATCCGTAGCACGTGACTGCATACGCACTCACAAGTGTTGCAGACATCCAGCCTATAAAATTCGAAGTCTTTCTTTGCAGCAATTGTGAAAGGAGTATATTAAGCAAAGGCAGCATGAAAAACCAACAACGCATAATTATTTTATCCATCACAACACTTTTATTTTTAGGTTTGAAGAAAGCGGCTGCAGACGGATGTGACGAAGACGAGCCAATTGAGCCGAACGCACCTGGATACCATTTGCGTACAGAGACAAAAGCAGACACGACTGCCCCTGAGATGAGTGATGATGGATCCTCAGTTAACGTACCTGTCAACCCAGTGGGCATGGTTGTGATGATGAGTGGCTCAAACTATCAGGGTAAGTATTTCAATACTAAACTTCAAATGCTACTTATTTATCAAGCTTACAGTATGAAAACTTTATTTACGTACATTTTCAATGATGTTAGTTTAATGATTATATGTTTTTGGGGTTCAAAGTACAATAGTTTTGTAATGTGCACAACAATATGCTCCATTTGCATACCCTTTGATTTTATTAATATATACAATATTTCTGTTTGACAACATCTCAATTTTTTGTTCAAGCCTTAAAACTAAGACACAGCTTGCATTTTATTGTCAAAACTAGGTCAAAAAATTTTACGACTTTAAAAAATTAACAAATGGCGGGTGCTTACAAAAACCAATTTTGCTGAGTGTATCTGATTTTAATATATATATTTTAATATTTTTGGAAATCATTGAAATCTAATACGTGACATAGGAAAGGGGGCTGTTGGCATATTGTCAACCAACTGTAAAAATATTGGTAGAAAGACCAGACGCATTATTCGCTCAATTGACACGAGAGGACATTGCGTCGTGTTGTATACTACGGGTGACTGCAAGGGTGAAGGGACAATGGTATACCGACATTCGCAGGAAGCCAAGGACATTCTAACACATATTGGCACACCTCACTCACTCCGACTCTGCAGTGCTTCTGATGCTCAACTTGTTGTCTTCACCCCGCCTGATAATAATCCAAACAACGTTCAGTGTAAGCAAAACGTTTTACAATTAACACGACAGAGCATCACATTGTAAATACTAAGTATAGCTTTTACAGAATTACAGTTGCTGTGATTGTAATAATTTATTATATTATATATGCAAATATATTTTTTTAAACATATATTACCAAAATAATTGCAAAAATTGTTTAACATAAACCTAACCTCCTGTTGAAATACTGTAAGGATTTTTATTTACAGGGGATTTTGTCACATATGCATTTCCAATGGATGGCTCCTGTGTAAATGTAGACAATTACGTAGCAACGGAAGCAGGTTTTCTTGTTTTTATTCCTCCACTTCTCGGATGCATCATTGTAAGTAATGATTGAATTTGGCTTAACTGAACTGAAATATTGTAAGTATTTATTGACACTGCAGGCATACCCAAAGAAGAATTGTGTGGGGACTCCTACACGAGTTACCGGGCTGGGCCCACCAATTCGAGACGCGAATGGTATGCTTACCATTAAAGTTCGATCCGGGAAAGATTGTAATGCAGCAGACCTTTTCAATACAATGTACATGAGTACACTGCCTGCAATGACGGGAAACGCAGAGACAACTCCCAGTTCGAAGGAAGCTTATCCTGAAATCGATTTTGAAACTGGATTACCACCAGGACAAGCTCCTGAAAATGATGACGAGGAAGACGTTTCGCCAATTACACCTACCCTATCAATACAATCCAAGGTTAGGACCCAGGCCCAAAACATGCGAAATATCCGATCGGGCAAAATGGGAAGAGGGGGCGAGTTTTAGTTTTCAGGGCACTTAACTAGAGTTTAGTTTAATATAGAACTTAGTCATCTTCAACAGAGTTAAACGAAATAATTTTTGCGTTTATATACTATTTGAGTAAGATTTATGTAAGAGACGTATTCTGCGCATGATAAATTTTGCTTTTGATTTCTTCAGAATTATTTGTGAAAACTGGTTCTCCAGAAATCCATTTGTTTAATAAAGTCCCATCAGCTTCACATGAACAACATAGCAAAACTATGAGACTATATCGTTTAGTTTACCTGTTAGTACAACGTACAATCACTTGCAGTTTCCGGATATCAGTGCGCAACGTCTGACAAGGTATCTCTACATAGCATTGGGAACAATATTCTTTTGATTCGGGTTCATTTTGCGCAAAATTTCCTAATTGCAGACTTACAATTAAAATGTTCGTGGTCTGACATTGCACGTGCGGGTGTAGGCCGTCGTTTAGGAATTAACATTGGAGAATTTTTTAATTTTGTTTCGGTAATAAAAAAGCAAATAAATGATGAAATTGTAAAATTTACGTTTTTAAATGCAAGAGTTTGAATTTGCTTTTCAATTAAGCAGCCAAGACTTGTTGGAATTCCGTGTTCATAAAAATTCCGATATTTGGAGGCAACTGTTAAGTCATGTGTCTTGTACACTTTGTGAATGGTTTTATACTTTAATTATGTTACAGCACATAATTGCACCACATTTTTTTATGTTGCCCCTCCACTTTTCTGAATCTTGCAATCATTTTTACCATAAGAAGTAGAATGTCAGGCTTGTGGTAAATTTCAACAATTGAACTACACGACAATCTTGATACATATTGTGCAACGCGGGCCTACTTCTGCTGTGCGGAAAATTTTTTATCAAGAGACTAAAAAAATTTTAATTACTAAAAATTAAAAAGGACGTTATGATTATGATTCACAACAAAAAATTTCGAGATTATGGAAATAGCAACCAATTATTAACTGGAAAACAGCAGTTACAAAGACTCAACATTTTCAAACCCGGAAAAAAATAATGTAGCTAGTTTGGTAATCAAAATATCAAAAAATTAAAAAAAAACAATGGTAAAGTGGACGCCTGATGTTTCAGCTATGGTTTCAAAGTATTTAATTTGCTTAGTTTGGGTCAGCAGGCTTTATTAGGAGCTACTGTATATGGAAAAATTGTACAATAGGGCTCCGAAATTCAGACACAATTCTTTAGGTTTTGTGAGTTTTCTTAATTATGAACTTATTCTTATACTGTTATAATAAAATTTCGTTTAATGCAGATGACAGTATATCTCATGTTCAATCTACTAAATTTTCTCACAAAACACTTTGCAAAACCAATTATTGAAAATTTGTCCATGGGTGTTTTATAAACATTATATTTGACTGACCAAAATTTAAGGACTATGTTAAAAGTAAAGATACCCAAAGTTCACTTATTAGATGTCAGAATTGCAGATTCGTTGTATTTATACAAAAAATTTAGAATCTTTGTTGTAATACTTAAGACACAAACAAATTTTTCAAATCAAGGCCGTCACTTCTACGCATTGTTTGTATTACCATTAAATACTAGTAAGCAAAACGAGTGTCAAGAATAAGTTTGTAATACTAACATAATTCGGTAACAAATTTGATGCGCTGCCCTTTTCGTTTGAATCTTCAGTTTTGCTTTTTTGTTCGGTCTCCAGGACGCACTGATAGGAAACCTTTAAATACTTCTCGGTATTTTCGCAAGGGTCGCCCTCCAAAACCTTATTCTTCGCCTCGACTTTGCACGTTTTCTGCGAGTTGCACCTTTGAAACACATATGTTAGCTGAAATAAATATAGTGGTTTGTTATACTTACAGTTTTGAAACAATTTTTTGAGCCCTTTCTGATGCGCAAGGCTTCCAATCCGTTGACGTCGTCGGGCAAATTGTGCTTTCATTACGTCCATAGAAAACTGTTAAAACTTCAATATGCTTGTTGTCAGAACAAGCAATACTCAGGGTTTCTGTTTCGCATGCGAATTCAGAAGTTACACGCGGTTGCTCCGTTCCTATTTTTTAACCAAATCAAGGTTGCTGTTAATTTTATTAGATTTTTCTAGGGAATACAAATCACTGTTGAAATAATTACTGTTTCCAAGAATGGTTCCAATAAGTAACATATTGAGAATGACGAGTTCATAAAGCAACATTTTCTGGTGTCGTATGTTACACCAATTACCAGTATCCTATTTCCAGATTGTAGAACCGAAACGAAAGCAAGTAGATATCTGTTCTCTGCTTGATGAAAACACTTTTGAAAACTTTCTTAAAACCTAGTTGTAAACTTATTAATTATTCACAAACTAAAATGTCTGATTCAAGGTTACTAGCTTGGTTTTGGTTTGCAGGCACGGACGGAAATGCTACTCAACCATTCTTTCAAATATAACCCTCAATTATATTGCTTCGTTTCAAACAAATTTTGAGTCGCAAAAAATTATTGGCTTAAGCCAAGGACCAAATTTTGCCCTATTTCTTAATCTACCTACAAACAAATTTAGCGGCATGTGAAAGACAAAAATTTTAATTAAGAAAAATAAGCATAACACCATTTTCAATGAATTAAATGATGCATCAAATGTATTTGTACAAATTACATTTATTATTATTAGAACATTTATGTGTATAAATGTATTGAAAAGACAAGGTCCTTTGTAGAAAAGGACTTAACGCGATTAATTTTACGCTCTGGTTGCTGTAACCAACATTAAACAAATTTCAAAAAATGAGATGGAAAATAAGGAGGGAAACAAAATAATAAATAAATTATTATATCGCTGAAACTAAAACAACATATTAAAAAAACTATTATATAGCTAAAACTAAAACAACATAATAGTAAAAACAATTCTTTTTAAATTCGAAATTCAAAATATTTATAAAAGCTAGTATATACAATCAATTCAAAATATTGCATTTAAAACTAATTTTTCAATTCCCTGCAAAAATGATTTATTCGTCACCTAATACAGACGCCCTAAGATCTACAATTGTTTAGTTCAAACTATAAAGATTTTTTTGAAGCTACCAGTGATGCTGAGATATAGCAAAGTATTGTTTCTCTAAAACAGGAACGTTAAATTCTTGAATTAAAATTTCTTTAACTTGGATTACATTCTGAATCTGGTTCTTTAATCAACTTCACAGAAGTTTTTTGTAGCAATCCTGCATAAATTAATATTTGTGATTACTTTGTTATCGCATTTGAGTACAAACGTTAATTTATGATTCAACAGTAAATACTAATGTAATAGCATAAAATTGGTTAAAAAATAACTGCAGCTAATTCCAAGTTACCATCATGGCTAACCATATTATTATTGTAACAAAATTACAATGGAATGCATAACTGTAAAAAAAAGTCTGCAAGAAAGTTGAAAGTAAGATATTATATTAGATAAAATAATTTTCATGAATTAATAAAATTACCTGAAACAGCAACAAAAGTTATTACACAACATTTTTTTAATTAATGCTACCACTTTTTTCAATAAATTTGTGTAAATGTTTGATACATTTTAATTGATCTATCATGCATGGTTTGGAGATTAAAACGAGTACCTTCTCGAGAAATTTTGTAATAACGAGAGCGGGAAAGTACCTTTATTTGTATTTCAAATATTTTCAACTTCACACATATCTTAAAAAATCCTCATGTGTTTAATAACGTGTTTCATTTTTTTCATAAAAGATTTAACAATATTTTCTACTGAAATTTAAACTAATTGGTATAACCTTATCAAACCGATCAAAAAATGTTTGTACGTAAACTGCAAAATGGTCCCATTCACTATTACCAACTGTATCCAAACTCGAAAGTTAAATATCCAGAAGTTAAAATTAACCCCAAATCCCGTCAATATGTCAAAAGCCACCATGGCAACTAAGTCGTAATAAGAAATGTATTGTTTAAGCAAAGCATTGACTATAATTATAACTATTTAGTTAACAGTACTTACAACAATTCCACAGTTTATTTTATACTTGTATGCCTATGCTGTTATATTATAACTTATAATTATACTTACGAGTTTTTTTCCTATACCTTTCAGGAGAGAACTGGATTCTGGGAATGGATATACCGAAAACACATTCGATGTTACTATCGTCGGTGGTGGAATTATAGGTATCGATGCGTATAATACTGATACAGCATTTCCAAATATGTAAACAGTTGTCCAAAAATATTACGGTATTGTTGAATTTTTAGGTGCTGCCACGGCTATGACCTTAGTCAATCAGCATCCGACACTTCGCATTGCTTTAGTTGAAAAAGAATCACGGTTAGGTAACTATATTTTGAAAACTATTTTATGTGATGTAAAATTGTTTTTTTTTGTAATTCAAATTCCATTACTCAAAAGAATTCTATTTGCTAAAAGCAGTAATATATCCCAATAGCATCAGATACTTTAATAGCACCATATTGCCACGTGCGTTGTTGGAGCACTTAAGTAAAAGGGTATTTATGGAATACGTATCGTATGACTATATGTGTCGTATGACTAATTAGTAATCACTTTTTAAAGTAGTTGCAAAATCGACGTACCAGTCAAAATATTTAAGCCACCAAGCTTAAAAGAGGGTTTGTAAAATATGAGAGGAAATAAGTATTTAATTTGAAGTTTTGGCAAGTGAAGCTGTATGTACTATATGTCATTGTGTAGACAACCATAGAATCAAATTAGGCCAACTAGAAAGCCAACAGTAAATTCCAATTTAAGATGATTTCCAGTTAAATAGAGGTAATTTCCTGTGTGACAAGATTTAAACTATGGTATGACTATGGCGGAATCATTATAAGGGAATGGAATTTGATTCGGCGGAATTTGACCAGCTAAAATACAATTACTAATTTAATAGTCAAGGTCTCAAATAATAATTTTAATTAGCGATTAGTATGAAATTGGATGGTAGCGTACCCACAAATAATATATCTCTCCAAGAAAGGCATGCTTAAAAGAAAAAATGACTTTAATATTGATATATTTTACAAAGCTAGAAAATTAGAGGCAATTGAAAGCCATACAAGACGTTTTCATGTACGAAAATTTAATATTAAAAACTGATTTGATTGTTTAAAATCTTATTTTTCAATTTCAAGTTTGTAAGCAACTAGGAGCATCAGAATCTTCTGTTTTTTTTATAAAACTCAACCAAATATTTTCCAGAAATTTCTGTACCACTTGATATCATTTGTGTTTACGCATATGTGCTTACCTGAGACATATAATTGGGAGATTTATTGTATTAGGTTCAACGGTATTCATCTCCGTCTTAGAAATGCTCAATTCTTCTTAAACTAGCCATTTTGGTCATAAGATTAAGTTTTTATACTTATAGTTTATATATTTACGTTTGTTTCAAAACTTTGGTAAAAAAAGTCAAATAGTACAAATATTGCTTAACTTAACTTCTCTTTTAAGGCAGCATGTTTCAAAGATATATAGAAACCAGAAAACCCGTTTTAATTATTTATCAATTATTTAAAACCAAATAATGTTTTATCATTAGTAAAAAATACTTTCACAAATCCATGCTGTTGACAACAACATGTTGTCTTAATGTATGAAAAAAATAGGTGGTCCACTAATTCATTAATCATGCTATTTTATTGGTTTCTATAAATCTTATCAGTCTTGTTAACCTCAGTTTGCAGCAGTATTTGAAATAAGTTTCTATTACATTTTATTTCATAGCGCCAGCAAGCTGTTGGTGAGAGAACAATTTTTTCATAGAATACTGATTCTAGTTCGCCTGGTCCAAGGAAGAGGGCATGCAAGCCTGCAAACACATATTTGTATTAGAATTCTATTCAGTTTCCTATTGTTTTATTTTACAAGATTACACAATTAAATAGTGTAGCTTTTAGTAGAAAACATTATTGACATATTTAGCTTCCTGATTTGTGTATTCTTTCTTCTTTCACTCTTTTTCGTAAAACAGCAAATAATGCCATTTGCAAAATCTTAGAATACACAGTGAAAGTAATCTTTAATTGGCTTACGTTTTGGAGCAAAATTTCATAATATTTATTGACAATTTTTTACTTTTTAAAAGGTTAAAGGATCAAACTTAATTTACTTATCTGCAGGTCAATTGAATACAGAAAAACAATTATGTAGTTTTTCTTACAATTAAATAACAGAAACAAAACAAAAGCATGAGTACTAAAATATTTAGAAGTGAAATTTTACCAAAAACAAAAGTATGTCACAGCATTATTAGTATAAGTGTATTTGCATTATGATACTATGAGTATGATAAAACAATCAAATATTTACATCTTTTTTTTTAATATTAATAAGTAAATTTTATTCGACTGTCCAATTCTGACTACTAAACTTACATTTCTGTTGTATAATTGCTCTTAAATTATACTTTATGAAATATGAATTGCACGTAAGGGATAGTTTAGGTTTTGAAATTGTAGGGAGGAAAATTCCAGCCGAGGCGCGTGTGTAGTTTTTGTGCGTTTGCAGAGGAAGATTGATGGAGTGAAACCCGAAACTAATTAAACAAGGAAGTCTAATAGGAGAGGGATAAGCTTACTCTTAGCAAATAAGATACAAGGAAGATATAGCCAAAGCAAAGCTCTCTTCTACCTTAAATCTCACAAACTTTTCAAGCTCTGCACAGCACTATCTCGACCTTAATTTCTCCCAAGCCTAAGACTGATTACAGGACACAATATGGACTTTTAGGCTTCCTCCATAAATCAGAGCCAGGCGAACAGACAAAAAATAGGGTTCCTGTCAACGATTTTTTCCGATTCCAATTAATGACAAGCGCAGAGGGCTCTCTGTGGGTGATCATTTTTCTTCTGCCCAATGATTTAAGTCCTCTCTGCGGTCATCCTTCACTTTCAAAGAGGTCCGGCACTGCTGAGAGCTAAACAAGGACTCTGCAAAATGCCGCCATTCTCAAACAATGCCAAATGATTTACACCAAATATTACAATTTCTCTTTTCCCTGTATACAAAATGCATTATAGATATTGCAAAATTAATGATATATTCATTTGTTATTGGTGTCAATTACCCAAAACAAGGCCCTCATTTTGCTGGATGCTAATAAAGTATTTCAAAGGAAATTTGTATCAAAATTTAGAAAGCGTGTTGGCCTACAAATTCCGCATGGAAATTTTGAATTTTGGTAGGTTTGACTTAAAACTCGTTCTGAATCTATAGATCATCAAATAACTTGGAAATTTTTATTTGATTTTAATTTGAGTAGTATACTCAAAATATAGTGTACTATAGTGTATATATAGTTAATGTTTTCTTTTAACTCTTTCTACGATTTACAACGGCATATTTTGGCTAGGTTTCAATCACTTTTACAAATCTGCACTGCAAGATTTGTTCAAATTTCTTTTCTATTTCGTCGATTTTAAATCAACGCTACATTCATACTAAGAATAAATTTTAGAAATTAAGAAAAAAAAAGTACAGTGTCACAGGAGAGTATTCGACGATAATATATTTTGCAAAAATAAGTTACTAAAGGATTTTGTATAACGTTGGGTTTGAAATGTTTTTTTTTGTAAATTTCAGTTCAATATTTATGAAATAAATAAACCAAACCCAGAATCATGCCAAAAGCTCAACCAATAGTGAAAGAGATGTTTGTTCTCGTGTGTTTCATATGTGTAAACGAACAGTGTATACATTTCGCTAATTCTATAAAAAAAAAAATTGTTCAGAAATGTGTATATTTCTATAATACGTAGTTTTAAATGGTCCTGTTTTCCAGTGCCTAAACATGTATTTGCTGGAGCATAAATATCCTTGCGGTAGTGAGGTTTCGTGTCATTCGAAGTGTGAGGAATTGGATGCACGGTTCAGGAGCGCCAATTTCAAATGATTTTGGAAGTTTGGTTCGGGAGCAGAGAGGTTGATAAGGTAGAGCCTGTGACTGCGAGTGTCCCTAGTGACGCGTATTAAATTTCCTTTTAGTTCTTTGGCGTGAGAGTCCTGATCCAGCCTAGCGCCTAGCTCATGCTTTTATGTGAAAGTTAGAATGTCATGGATTAATTGGTATAAATGAGATTATGTTACGCTTCTCTGCTCACGAGAGGCTTCCTGTCTACATCCAGGAGAGACATGGGCTGCTTGTTGGATGCATATTAGATTGGAAGGGAGGCGGGGCTGGGATGATGGAATTGGGAGGGAAATGGGATGATGTGGATTTGGGAGCAGGAGTTAATAAAATTGAGTTTCCTATTTCATAAGTCAAATTAATTAAAACCTGGTCACAGGGGAGGGAGAGTAGGAGAGAGATAGAAAAAGTATGGAAATCTATCGGCCACCTAAGGCCAGGTTGCTTTGGAACCGAAGCCGCTTTGTTTTTGCGTAGTGAAATTTGCATACATTATGTAACTGACAATCGATGTTCACGTACAGCTGACAACCTGTTGCAACACATTTGCATCCAATACTAATTAGTTGGTTGTTGAGGGCTTGTTTTGGTACATCTTATCAAAAAACGTTGTCAGTAATAGTTTTTGATTGAAATATTTGTCTATTAATGTAAAACAACCACGACGTAGGGCAGGAGAAAAATTAGTTTTAGTTTTTGAGCCTACTGCTTTAACAGGGTTTGTCTGGCTAGTCTTAAAAGAAATTTTAATTGTAATTTAAATTTGCAACAACATTTAGCTCTCATATCTTAAATAAAATTTTAGGATTGTCCATTTTTAGTGTTCAAGAACATGTGAGTTTTAGTTTGAGAGATTCTAAAATATACTCCTCATGTCACACACTCACGATAAAAGCCTTCGGTTTTTAATATATACAAAAATTTAATCTGCCAATATTCACAAGTATAAGTCCCTGCTAGCAGTGAAGTGCTAATGTACTTATAACCTGCTTCTATTAATTTTGGATTAGCTTTTAATAATGTTAAAAAGGCGTAGGGGCAAATTTGATTAATATTTAACTAAAAACGAGATATTTAAACTAATACTTTGTATTTGACATTGTAAGGTCAATTATGTCTATTCTCCATATAAATCATATATAAATAGGCATATAAATTAGTGATTATTAGAATTGTTAACGCATTTCACTTCATACAATGTACTATATCTATGATTGTTTAGTGGTTGTTCAATTTTTTAAAACGATTCTATCTCGCGCTTTTGTTTTGCTCTGAGATAACCGTATATATTTTTAAATTATCAAATCACCATACGGTATTAAACCTTAGATATAAGAAACTATGCAAAGTATGAAAAGGGTATATAATAAAGGTACGCTAATCTCAATTGCATGCTGGAAATGGTAATGCCCTTTGTTATGAAGTAAAATTCCTGTTGGTAATATTTGGATCTGATTTTATTATATCAAGGAACACATCAGAGTGGACATAATAGTGGAGTCGTTCATGCCGGGATTTACTATAAGCCTGGCTCTCTCAAAGCACGACTCTGCGTCCAAGGCCTCTCTCTCTCCTACGCCTACTTCGCTCGCAATCAAATCCCTTACAAGAAATGCGGAAAATTAATCGTGGCAGTAACTCCAGAGGAGATCCCTTCACTTGAGGCCTTATACGCAAGAGCTCAGCAAAATGGCGTCCCTTCACTCAAGTTCCTTTCGGGCAAAGAGGAAATCCAGAAATATGAACCACACTGTGAGGTGATACTTATTACATTTTTAGTTTCTAATATTACAGAATTTAAATTAACTCAAATTGGAAACACGAGATTTTTTAAATTACGGGATTCATAGTTCAGGAGGGAGGTTGAATTTGGATTTTGCAGGGACTTAAGGCCATTTGGTCTCCAGAGACGGGCATAGTGGACTGGACACGAGTGACTGAGTCCTATGCTTCAAACTTTGTCAAGGCTGCCGGTAGCGTCTTTCTCAATTTCAATGTAACTCAATTCCAACTCAATAATGGTCCAAATTCAGCGACATATCCCGTTTCAATTTACAGTGCTGATGGGAAGGTGAGAATCAATTTTCCAAAGTTGGCAACAATTAAATTAAATTGGCTACATCAGGTGACATAAGAAAGCATGGCAAAATTTATTATTTTTGGTTTTCGCATTCACTTTCGAAACGTTTTTCTTCTAAATCCGTTTGTATATCTTAACTATCTTACTCAATTTCAGTTCATTAGCATTTTCCAATGTTTCCATTTTGCCGCCAATTTGTAGCCGAGTTCTTAATTACTTACATTACCTTTTTTTAAATTATCCAAATACACAGTCTTCTATCTATTTACCCAATTTATTAATTTTCTAATACTTTTTCATTTTAAAATACTTTTTTATATTATATTATTAAATTTATATTAATTATATTACTATTATATTTCATTCCGAAGCTTTTCTAAAGCAAAACCATCAAGTATACATCAAACACAACTAATTTTAATTTGTAAGCTTTCCGTATCTTACTTTCCGCAATCTGTGTGAAAGTGAATTATTAAACTAGCAGTTGAAAAAAATGTTGAAAGTTTGAATTTTAGTAAGCGCATAATTAAAGAATATATTTATTATTATAAAGTCAATTTAAAAAAAACAATGTTAAGTAGCGATATACTTTCAAGGGAAGTGGAGTGATTTTACAATATACTTGGTACTTAATTTGTTAATCTAAATAAAATTGTAACATCATGTAGTTTTCTGGGATAGTAAATATGGAACAGAATTTGCAAGATGTACAATGTACAACATTTTTTTCTTTGCTTAGGTGCTGCACTCGAAGTACGTTTTAACCTGTGGTGGCCTCCATGCCGATCGATTAGCGACTCTCTCTGGGTGTAGTCCAAATCCCAAAATTATTCCCTTCCGAGGCGAGTACCTTCTTCTGAGCCCCGAGAAATGCGGACTCATTCATGGAAACATTTACCCCGTAAATCATTTTAGAGTCATTCCTAATCTAGTGCACAACGAATTCCTTATTCTATCTCCTCCTTAACTTTTTCCTTCTTTTGGGGCAGAAGCGAAGTCTTTACGAGGATTGAAATTCGTGTAGGGAATTTACGACTCGACCTTTCTCTATACTTAACGCTTCTGCATTAATCAAGGAAGAAAGGGTCTATCACATGAATAATTTCGCCATTCTTGACGCTTACGCTAGAAAGGGAGTTTCATAAAGAAATGAGAGAGTCAGGGGAAATGTTATCGGAGGGAAGAGCGCAAGAGGGCAATTCGAGAGAGCTAACATATTGTTAAGGAGCTGATAACTTATAATTAATACCTGATTACATAATGGGGGAACTTGGGATATTAGGTATTCAAAAAGGAAGATTTTATTACCCACCAACTCCGCCTTTTCTCAAAATTATATAATTTCAACCATCTTTTCCCAGGCCAAAAACTTTCTCCTTTTATTTTGGCTAGGGATCGGCTGCAGGGATGTCTTAAGCTCAAATGTTCAAATACATAATTGCCAAATTTCTTATAAACCATTATGATTGGAATAACCTCATTTTTTTTATCTGTGCTATTTTTGAATTATTTTACATTTTGAAATAGTTTTAATCACATTTTTGTTTTAATTTACTATACTTGAGATATTTGACGTTTTCAGTCCGCCAGGAATAGGTATGCAAATTGCATGGATTGTTAGTTAAGCGTGATTTGTTTGAACACAATGCTTAAAATATTATTATGCCTGTTATTTCTGTTTTTTTAATTAGCTGTATTAGGATTAGTTGGAGTAGATATTTCGAGCATTGATTTTTGGCATGTTTCAAAAATTCATTCTGAAACATTTTTTTTGCTGATCTTTTTGGTTGTAGAGGAATTTGTTGTTGGGAGTGTGTGAACCGAGTAGAAAAGTGGTAGCGTGTTTGGGAAATGGGAAAATCTAATGGGTTTACATAAGCAGAAGTACACGCGGCCGGCTACAGGCTCTCCGTTTGAAAAGCCTCTTCCTCGAAATGCTTTCGTGTGCATGGAAAGTAGCTTTGCATATAAATTCTAAAGAGAAAGTTGCTTCTCCTAGGTGAAAGTCTTCGGAGCATTTCCTAGAAGGCAGATATGATCTTGTGCAGAGAAAGTCATATCAAAAGTTGAGTCTTGGCGGAGAAAGTGAGGAAGAAAGGAATATGGTTTGCCTTGTGAATTCTGATAAAGGAGATAGACTAACTGCTAACTGCAAAGGGCCCCTCAAATCTTGCTCTCGAAGAAAAGGGCCTGGGCCTTGAAGGAAATAAAGGAGTCTTGGGTACTTTCTTGAGGGAGGCAGGGCCGAATGGCCCTAAAAAGTAGAAAGGGAATAAAAGGCAAACAAAAGAGGGTTTTGGCATAAAGGGAAAAAAAGAGAAACACATTCTTCATCAGAGTTATCTCCAAAGTCTATTCTTTTATAAATGTTTCCTTATTTTCTACTCCTGTCCCCAGCTATGGGCTTTCTCTTTACTTTCTGCCCAACTTATATTCGCAAACCATAGTTGAGTAACCATACTAAATCTCATTTAAGCTCAGTCACCTCAAATAATCAATTAGTATCGCATTCTAATAAGTACATAACAGGCAGCGTTGCTGAGTGATATCAATGAATTGCTCATTTCCTCGTTTCTAACTGTTCCTCAAAATTTCCGTTCAAAAGAACAAATTTCTTGTTTTTTTGCAACTACTATTAATTTTGAGTTCAAAAACTCCTATTTAGTTTGCATTTTGCAAAATGTTTAAACTTCAACATTTATATTAATTTTTAGTTTCCAAGTACATCGCAAGTAATTACAAAAAGGTTTTTTGGCTTCAATGAAATATGTAATGTAATTTTTCTGAAAATATATTTTAACTTTTGATTAAAAATGTGTATGTTGTATAGATGAAGCTATAAAACCATTGTAACTGTACAATTTCAAGTTTTACGCGGCAGGCATAGTTTTTCTTCAAATAATAGTTTTGCTGGATCTTAAGTTGATTATTAAATACTGGAATGATTAAAATCGAATAGATTGATTATAATCAGTTTAGTAAGGTGAGATAGCTGCAGAGCTGGAACTGGTCCATTTCTTTTACTGTTCCACTTGAAGCTTTCTTCCTTTCTTGAGAAGTTTGAAAAGTTTCCATAGGAAACCATAAACTATAAAGTACAGACGGGGAAGTTTGGGTTATTGTGAGTGCCAAGGCGGATGGCTGCTTGTTTTTCTTGTATATTTTCCGTTATGTGCTGGATTTGGCGTACTCTGTTCAGGTACCAGACGCAAGATTTCCCTTCCTGGGAGTCCATTTTACGCCACGAATGGATGGAAGCCTTTGGCTAGGACCCAATGCCATTTTGGCCTTTAAGCGAGAGGGATATGTCTGGACTGATTTTGATGCTGGGGATTTTATGGATGCAATCAGATACAAGGGCTTTCAGAAACTGGCAACAAAATATGCTCGCTTTGGACTCGGCGAAATGACACGCTCCGCTTGCCCCTCCCTCCAGCTCAAGTACATCCAGAAGTACGTACCTGCCATCCAGGCCAAGGACATAACACGGTAAGAAAAATATTTCTACTTTTTAGAGTTAGGCACAAAATGGTGCAAATTTTGGTGCACGGATGGTTTAACCACTGCGAGTTGTCACCAACCAAAAAAGCCAACTACCAGTATATATTTTTTTGGAACTCTATAAGGAAATAATTATCGGAAATCAGAAAAAAACTTGCAAAAGCTTAAATTATACGTCAATTTTAAACTTCAAATTTAAACAAAAATTATCCTTCCAAAAGTGTTTAATAGTTCCCATAGTTTATACAGCCTTTAATATTTTTCCAGTTATTGATATTCAAGTATTGCACAAACTAGGTACTAGAAAGTAGCATTCGAAGTTTATAGAATTAAAATACTTTTT
>VYYI01001284.1:0-20653 GCA_021029175.1 Bilobella aurantiaca
GGGGGGGGGGGATTCGCTAACGTATAATCGCGGATGTCCTTTCGGATCTTTATCATTCCCTCTTTCCCAAGGACGGGCATGTTTGGCTTGGTGAATTAAAATTGTAGTTATGCAGACGAACGTTAGGTGTGAGTTTGGGAGGTGAAAGTAAACCGTGGATTTCGTGGAGCACGGTTTTTCCCAAGGCAATCGCACCGTGGAACGGTTGAGCCTTAAGTCAATGCTAATTACATTTAATTTGAGAAGGAAAGGTGCACTTTGAGCACTTAACTTCATTACCACGCACGTCTCTTCCAGAAATCCACTTCCATCGCAGCCTCCTGGAATTTGGTTTGGCAGGATTTGGATAGGGTGAAAAGTAGGGGAAATTTCCATGTTGACTCAACTACTGTAGAACTTTCACTCCAACTCAATCACTAATTAAAAACGTTTTCTCTCTTCAAATTCAAAAAAGAGAAAGCGGCGGGGGAGGGGAAGAGGGATAAGCGGAAAATTCTGTGGGGATTTCAGAGGCAGTGGAGTGAAAGCAGGGAAATTTCCACTTTCACTGGTCAGCACATCCAGAGGTTCGAAATGCTTAAAATGAAAAATGGAGCCTTCAAACAATTTTCAGCAAAATTACTTCAAGTCCCGCTTTCACCAAAAAAAAACACATTTAATTATTTTTGAACATGCTGAACATTCTCAAATTGACTCAACGCTTAAAACGATTTAAAACGTAAAGCCTATTATTTTCCAAACGATTTCTAAAACTTGAATAAAAATTACAATTATTTAAAAATTAAAAATTAAACGCAGTTCGTCGTTGACTTGGACAGGAAATTTTTGATGACACAAATCAAAATTTAAGTGCAGTAACTTACTTTCACCCCTATGATTTTTATTTCAGTTTTTTTTTCTTTCTAAACTGCTTCCAAGTGTCTGTAACTTCATAAAAAATTTGCATTTTCTCATTCATACGCTCAAAAAACGCTGAATTTTATGTAAGACGTCTTTTTCTACACACTCGTTCAAAATCTTGCTTTCTCTTTTTTTCTTTTCTCTTTTTTCTTTTCTCTTTTTTCTCCTTTAGTTTTCCCTAGAGGTGGCCAACTGCTACCAGCCGCCAAGACAAGGCATCTTGTCATTTTTTCAACCCTGAACACGTTCAGCCCAGTAGAGCAAAAGGGTGAACACTCGGAGCAAAACTGTCAACTTCAAATGTGTCAACTATTCCAAAAGGCGAAAACTTAACGCTGCGGAAGTGCGTTAAGGTTTCGCTTCTGCGTTATTTGAATCCTGCGTTGACATATTTGCAGTTACAGAATGTACCGTTTGGCCAAGAGGACTTGGCCGGCGTCCCACTGACGCTTCCAAATACTAACAGTGGGAGTGGATTAGGCAGTTGGACATGCGGAGATGATATAGGGCCATGTCACGAAAATGGAGCATTTTGAAAACAATGACAGGAGAAGATCTTAGCACTTTCCGCTCCTTTCTCCTCAAAATTCCAAAAACTTTCTCCGCTCCTTTACTATGCAAATTTATGTACAAGATTTAGGAGTCCGCTTTTCTCGTGAAGAAGGTGAAAATGAGTTTAACTGTACGAATGCCTCACGGTAAAAGAAAGTTGTGCAAATGTGCCTTTCACTCTGCTTTCACTTTTACAACTCCTTTCACTCGGAAAATCATGGCTTTCTGACAAGAAATTGAAAATTCCAGTTTTAAAAAGAAAAAAAACTACTAAAGAGAAATCAGCGTCCCTTTGACTGAAAAAGTTTGATTCTCAATAATTCTGAAATTATATTTATTAAATGTCGTTTTTTTTTTATAGTCGTACTTTTTCTGATTCGCCTGTGCGTGCGCAATAATTCTACAAAAACTCCATGTCAGTTCTATACTTACTCCCTCGCACATCCCCCATAGATTTTAATTTTTTTAAATTAACCATTTTAAAACCATGCATATTAATAAACAAAATACAAGCTCAAAATCAAATTATTAAAAAATCAACCAAACTAGCCAAACAAGCCCGTCCTAGGACAGCGGGCCCTTAGGGCCCTTAAGTACTTGTTCGGTTTCTTCTTTTCTGGGCTTTTAGTCCGGTTGTGAGTCAGAATGCGCAAAAGCGTGAAATTGAAAATTCTGAAAATCTATTGTAAATCTGTCTTAGAACGGGCTTGTTTGGCTTTTTTGAAAATGCGTCTTATCTTGAGCGATGAATATTTGAAAAAAAAAAGTACGCAAAAGCGTGAAATTGAAAATTCTGAAAATCTATTGTAAATCTGTCTTAGAACGGGCTTGTTTGGCTTTTTTGAAAATGCGTCTTATCTTGAGCGATGAATATTTGAAAAAAAGAAGTCATATGGAAAAATGTATGCAGCCTTTGACGAGCTGTGACGAGGGGAGGTCAGGGGTGGATGAGTGTTGATTTGAGGCATGCTGGGTAGATTTGGCGGTTAGTAGAGGAAAAGTGGCGCAGGATGATTAGACTGGAAGCATTTTGGCAGAAAGTAGGATAAAACGAGGGGAGGTCAGGGGTCGATGAGTGTTGATTTGAGGCATGCTGGGTAGATTTGGCGGTTAGTAGAGGAAAAGTGGCGCAGGATGATTAGACTGGAAGCATTTTGGCAGAAAGTAGGATAAAGTGAGTCCCGCTTAACTTTACGCTCCACGAGCCCTATTTTCTTGAGGCCTATCCACCTCCACCTCGGAGGCTTGAATGGAGAAAGTGCCGAATTTCTTTGTGGGCCTATCTTTTGAGTGAAAGTGGATTTTGAGCCACCGAGAGCCACCAAGGAGAAAGGAAAAGTCCTCGCACCACCACTCCCCGCAACTTTTCAAACAGTAGTTATTCAAAATAACTTTTTGAAGAATGTGTACATTATTATATTTTCCCTTGTCTTCGCCTCCGCCGCGGCCCAAACAAACAAAAAGCGGCTTCATAGTTCACGTACCCCAAAACTTTCTCCATCGATTTGAAATTTACTTTAGCGCAAACTTGACGGAGGCACAAGCACATTCTGCTCCCAAACAACACGTACTTGAGCCGGTTTATTTGGAAAATTGACAAAAGAATGAAGAGAGCGGCGCAGTACTCTTCTACAACAAATTAACCAAATGTTGCCAATTTTCTTTTCAAAATTTTCTCTAAAAAATACTGATCTATTTCACTGCGCTTGTCAAATTTTGTCTCTAGAGTTTTCATATCCGAAAACATTGTTCGATTTTGCTTAAAATTCGCTGAGCTGGATAAAATCTATTTTACATTTAATAAATGTCGTACTTTCTTGCAAAAGCCGTGCGTGCGTTACTAATCACAAAAGAACTCAATCAGTTACACTTCCACCTCTACTACACATAGATGGGCATTAAAAACAAAAATGACCATATGCTGCTTTACTGCTTTTTGGTTAAATTTTTATTATTAAAAATCTACAAAACGTAAACTAGGTAGTTCTCCAAGAGCCATGTCGTATTTGAACACTGTAAATTCAATTCACACTAAATTCTAAAAAAAAATAGGACTTTTTCAATCACGTTTTTAGAACAAAGATTGGGCTTGTAAAGCACTTAGAACTTTTGTTCTGACTTCTAAAGTCTACTTTCTCCTGTTTTTATGTTACGTGTTGAAAATCGAATTTGAGCTAAAATTCTAAAAATGGTATTTTTCAATTATGTTTAGAACAGAACAAGATTGGGTTTCTTCTAAATTCTACGTTACTTTGAGGGAGCCGACGACAATGTCGGTGGTTTGGAAGATGCTGATGCTGCGGCGACGGATTATGCAAATGGGGTTGTTTCCTTGATTGTGAATCTTGATTTCACCAGATGCCTTCTTCTTTTTTAAATTTTCCCTTTCTTTCGATTTCCGTGTCTTTGAGCACTTTTTGCTTTCTCCTGCTTTCTCCGGCTATTGAACCCATTACTTTCTCCCTTTCCTCTTAATTGCAAAAGATGACCCTCTCCTTGCGTGCTCCCCAACAATTTCACGTCTCGAAACACGATAAACAAAGGGAAAAAAGAGGGCAAAACATGGAATATGAGTCTATCAGCCTTTTCTTGAGCAAAATGGCCAAAGCCTACCTTAATGAAATGAAACACACACAAAGGCTTTTATTATGAAAAAGAACAATAGGTCCTAAATCCTTCTTTTGTGAAAAGCAATGCAAAAGCACTGTGATTCATCTCATTTATGCCTAATCCACTCTAAATTCTCATTAGCCGTCTCAAGCTGAAAAAAAAATGAGGATCATGAATTAATGAAAAAAGTACAGAGGATTTTTTAAGGGCGGCAAAAAAAAGAGAAAGTCCGAAATAATGAATTTCGTTTTCAATTGAAAAAACTTTTAATTTAAAGTTTTGTGATGGTCAAATTGCACAGAAATCCCTTGGATATCAATTTACAGTATTTTCAAGTCCAGTGTCTCGAACTTTCTCTTTTCAGGTACTTTTCAAAGGCTCTGTACAGAGGGAACAAAATTTATGTCTCAAAGAACAAAAGTTGAGTTTTTAGAGTTTTGCTTTTTAAACTTTTGATTTGTCTCTTCTGCCTTTCTTGAGTTTTGTTTTATAGCACGGGTGAAAGTGGAGGTTTTGTTTTAAAATTTAGAAAATTGCCAGATGAACCCTTGTGTTTTAAATGAAGTTTTTTTTCTTTAAATAAGTCTAACGAATTTTGTAGTGCTTTGTTGAGTGGTTTGAGAGATTTGTTGACGTCGTAAATCCAAAGTCGTGAAGCAGTTTTGAGAAAGTTGTAAAACAAGATCGTATTTCTCCCTTCTGGCAAAATCCTTAATTTTTGGACATGTTTAAAAGGGAGAAAGTTGTAGAGTGAAAGCTCAGAGAGTGAAAGCAAAAAGTTTTGGGTCCTTTATAAATTGGGCTTTGGCCCTATTTGGGAGGAGTACACAATGCCATAACGTCGTTTCGTAGTGCATGGACGCAAGATTAGTTCCCTTAGCCATTGTCTAAGCTACAAGGGGCCCTTACACATAAGTTACATGGGCCCTTACAGATCAATTTCTTAAAAAAAACAAGTGGCTTGGAAGCGTCCAAAATATTTTCCTAACTTTTTGCTTGAATCATCAATAATACGCAAAATTTTTGACGAAACGTCGCAAGAATACAATTGCTGGTCGATGATGGAGAGTAGAGTATTTTAGGTCCACTCAAATTTTATAATTTTTAAATTGCTGGTTTTTAGTAAGCAATTGCAGCGATTATCGCTTCATGATTCGATATAATGATGACGCTTACTATGCAATAGTTTTGTTCAGTCACGTGACTATCATTATTCTGAAGTAAATGTTTAACTTATGTTATCCTGATAACTATGTATGGAGTTCTACCGCGTGGTCATCTGCTAGTTCCAAAATTTAAAAAAAGTTTTACATTCCAAATTTTAGAGTCAGCAGATGACCACGCGGTGAGTTAGTTTGCTTTACGAGAAACAACGTTGAAAATAAGGGAAATTCTTTCTCTCAAACAACATTATGCTTCCATCAACTAATTGCTGTAAAATTTGCCATTTTGGAAGTAATTGAACTTTCTCTTAGATTTAGAAAAAGAGAAAAGTAAATAACTTTCACCACAAAGCTCAATCTCGGAAACATGAGAAATCCGTTTTTTCGAGGGCGTTTTTTCTTTGAGTACGTTGTGCAAGTCCAAGCCGTTATTTGATCTGAAGGAGGGTGATTGAGCTGGAGAAAGCACTTTCTCCACCATAATCATTCTGCTCATCTTCTGGTCGCTCTAAAGGTTACTTTTGGGCGGGGGATACAAAGACGAAAATTCTCGTTGTGAAGGTCCAAATGGAATTCGAAATGACTTTTCATTCCTTTTGTCTTTTCTCCTTTCACTCTTCAAAAGGCTTTTACCAATTTTCTCTAGAGAAAGTCAAGACGATCTAAATCTTACTTTCACCACCCTCACTCAAACTTTGCTTACTTAAACTCCAATTAGAATCTGCAAGGGTCCTGCATACAAATTAAGGTCACCCAATGTCACTCTCTTCATAAAATTGTACAGAGCGATTCTTAAGCACTGCACAAAATGAGAAAGTCCGGAAAAGTTAGACAATTCGTTTGAAGAAATGATGCGTATTGAAGTGCTCAATTTGCCGACCAACGCATTTACACGAACCAACGATTTTTTTTTAATATTCCACAAGTTTTACTTTACAGCGAAATTAATTTTCCCGATTTTTTCCCCGTACTTTCTCTCACGACAATAAGAAAAGCTCTAAAGATTCAAATTGTTGAAAGAGCAGAATCTGATCTAAAAAAAAAGAATTCTGGAGCCTGACAAGCTGATTTCCACATGAGAAAATGGGAGAAATTGTGGAAGGCTCCTTTCTCCGCGGGTTGTAGAGAAAGTGAATCTAATTTACGTGGTTTCTGCTCTAATTAACACTACCTGAATTATTCGAGAATCATGAGAGGCTTTACATTTAAATTTATAACAGCCAATCTATTCTCAACTAAGCGCTCGCTTTCTCTTTTGTTGTCATTTCAGGCCCTGGAGTAAAAACCGTGGATTTTGGGAATACAGGGAGATTTTGAAAGAGAAAACGGCAAATTTTTTCACAAAGACAGAAGATTCTGTGGACAGTAACATTTTGAAAAAAAAAAACGGGAAATGTTTGTAGAAAACGGGAAATTTTGAAGAAAATCGGGAAAATGAGAATATGAGAAAACGGGAAATTTTTAACAAAAAGGAAAACTTTGACAAAAAGGGAATTTTTCGTACAAAAAACGCGCTTGGTAACATTTGGTGCTATAAAAATGAGTTCATCTGTGCTCGATAAAGTTCAAATCTGAAGAAGTGACAAGGGCCCTTTTGAATCTCTTCTGTGTCATCTTGGACGTGATGTTCACAGACTGGACCATGTCGGGTCAACTTCTGGAAGACATTGACATAAAGTGAAGTGTCCCATCCTGCAGTGACGTTGTCGCCGAGTGTGGATAATGTGCCAACGAGTATGCGACTTTTGACATGGTCGTGCAGAACGTCTCGGATTGGTTATATCCGGACTCATGCATTTCTCATGTAGAAGCGACAAAAGCTCCAAAAAATGTCACGGACGAGATAGGATCGCCTGGAAACTTGCCCAAAGAGCTCTGGAGTGCCTGGGCAGTGACAAGGTCAAGGTCAACCTTCAATTTCAGGAAGTTAAGGGCATGGGCCCTTGCCTCGCTCATTCTCGCAAACTGTCTGAGACCGGTGTGGAGCGAAGGGTCCCACAATAGTGGATCCCAGAGCCACATTACAAGTCACACGGTCACGACGAAGTATGGGTCCCTTCGAGGCCTTCGACTTCAGTTCAGCTCAGGGGCGGTCAAGCATTTGGGTAAGTGACCTTCGATGGTCAAGGGTAACGAACCCTAGTAAAAATATTATCAAATTAATTGTGTAACGCACTAATTTTTAGCCATTCTTACATATTAAGGGTACTCCTGTACCAACACGGGCCTGTATAGCTATTAACTGTTTTACCGTTGTTTAAATATCTTATTTTGATTTGATTTGTTCTAATTTTCGTTTTTGTAACCAGAATTTAAAAAAAAACTGTTTTTTAAAATTACGAACCATTCAATCAACTAGAGACTTTTTTTTGCCTATTTTGAGTCCTAGAGTTTCATGCAAGTGGCATCTTTTTGCGGAATAATTGATTTGTTCATTTTTTTTAACTAAATTTTGTTTAAAAACCAGCGTAAGGCTAAAATTTAGTTTCCAATCATTCTCCTAAAGCATGCAATATGTGTGATTTAGAATGAAAAAAAAAATGTTATAATGTTTTTTTTTTTAATTTCTGGAGTGAAAGTGAACAGAATTGAAATGGGAATTGTGGAGTTATGAAATTGAGTCAAATCCGCTTTGAATTACGCGATTGATTTTGTAAGTTAAATGCAGGGCTCTCAAGGGCTCATTTTTTTTCTGCGTACCCGGAAATGATAGCAATTGAATTCGATCGGGCTCATTTCATTTCGAAGGGCTCAGAAAGGGCTTTATTCGATCAGATCCGAATTGAATTCCATTATGCAAAGGGCTCGAGCATTTTGAATTCTTCCATAATTCAAAAATCTTTTCTTTTGGTGAATCTTGAAGTGAAGGAGGAAGCCTCCAGCCAACGAGCTCGAGTTCCAGGAAAAAATACCGAGCGTTTCTTAAGTATCGTTCAAAAGTGAAAATGAGAAACGGTATTTTAGAAGGATGCTTATAGTGAAAAAAAGTCGCTCAAGGGCATACTACCACTATATGAGATTCCTGTAGCCCTTGGTTAAGATTTTTTTTAGATTATCAGCTTTTAATTTGTTGCGGTTGGCTTTCCAGGACTTTCTCTTCCGGTAACGGCTTTTAAAAAAGGCTCTGTAGGTTTCCAAAATGATGACATTCAAAAGGAACAAGATACTTTCACTCATCAGTTACAAGTGGTTTAAACTCGCTTTCTCCATTTTTATACATTTCAATATGACTTCCCTTCGCCTTCTCAAGGGATGGGGCCCTTGAGGGAAAATTGACACGCCAAGGCTAGAGAAAATTCAGGAGACGTCCTGGAGAGAGGCCCTTTTTTGTCAGAGTGGAGAAAGTCCGGAAATTTACTTTTTTTGGGTTTTCGTTTTAGATTTTGAAAATTCCAGGAAAAAAGGCTTAAAGGGACACAATAGGAGAAAGTGGAGATGGGAGCACTTGAGGAAGAAAAGGGAGCCTTAGAAAAGGGCTCCCAGAATTCAAGTCCCTTCAAAACCTCCTTCCAATTCGACTCGTCCTTTGTACACGAATGAGTGATGAGCCCTTCAGGACCCCTTGAACCAAAAATTGACATCATTCATTCCAATTTTTTTCTTTCAAACAAACAGGCACTTTGTAAAGGAGAACAGCACAATTCTTCAAGGAAAATTTGAATACGCTCTTCAATTTCCAAATGTTTTTGTTAAAAAAAAACTCATTTTTTCTATTCTTAGAATCTTGTTCTAAAAAAGCATTTTAAAAAAATTAAATTCAAATATTATATTTCAATAAATCTTTATTTTCAAAATTTTGAAATTCGTTTTCTAAAAAAACAGATCCAGTCTCGGCCTACCTTGGAATTCCATATGCGTCTCCACCAATCAATGCCTACCGCTTCATGCCGCCTGTGGCACCGCTTCCCTGGGGCCCAGGCATCCGCCTCGCCGTGTCATATCCGCCGCCCTGCCCGCAGCGCTTTCCGGACATTTCGAATCGGACGCTGGCGCTGGAGACAATGACCAATCAGCGATTTCTCCTTCTCCAGCGCCTCATTCCTCATTTAGCAAATCAGAGCGAAGACTGCCTCTATCTTAACTTCTATGTGCCAACTGTTCCAACAGGTGAGTCAAAGGGCCTCTCCTCTTTTTCTGTTTAAAAAAAGAGCCCTTCGCTGATAGAATTAAGGCCCCTTTAGAGTGTAGATTTTCCTTTCAAAAAAAGAGCATTTCTTAAATTCTTTTGAAAAGTCACTTTTAATGAAAAAGGCTTCTTTGTGCCTCATTAGTAAAATTGGCTGAGCGGAGATTCGCATTACAGTTTTTTTTTTGTAAAGACACTTCTCTGACTCCTTGAAAGCGCTTAGTCTTCCGTTGGAAAATTTCGAGATCTTAAAGAATTCTACTTAATAAAAGCCATATTTTACTTGGATGTAAAGCTTGTGTAAGTGCGTTTATAAAAAAAATTGCATTGGCCATGAAGGCTCGATGGAGGGAGTTTCCGACTTTAATATCATACAGGGACACGGGTTGAGATCCAGGCACATTTTTTTAATTGTAAGAGACTAGCAATATAAGCCCGTCCTAAAATAGGTGAGCCCTTAAGGTACCATTATTTTTAAATTTTCAACACCATAAGTACCTATTCTTTTTAATTTCTGAAAAAATGATGAAAAACGGTTAAAAACTAAGGTAATCGCAAGGAAAATACAATAATGGTTTAAGAACAGGAATCTTAAGGGCCCCCTGTCCTTAAGCGGGCTTGTATACATTCTGGAGAAGCCTGTAGGGGCCGCCGTTCCGAAAGAAAGTGCCAAATTCCACCTCCCGTCACGCAATTTCATTTTAAAGGGACTTAAGGGACTTGGAAGTGGACTTGGAGGTTTAATCTTAAAAAAAAACCTTAAGTCCATTATTCCTTTTTTTAAGTCCACTCTCGATACGAAATTTCATTTCCACAAAAGGAAGCAGGACAGGAAGTCCGAAGAGGAAATATGCCTTTCACGCGCAACAAGAGAAAGTATTCCTTTCTCCAAACAATGGCTCTAAAATCTGCTACGAAAAATCGAGATGAAGGGATAAGGGCCCCTTGGCTCTAGAATTGAGCAAAGCAAAGGCCCCGGACCGGATTTCCTTCCAATTCCCTCCAGATTAAGACGACATTTTATTGAATTTTATTGACTTCCTGTGCCCTTTTGTGGAAGAAAAAAAACGTTCTCTTAGGTCGAAGGACCATTTTTTAGGTCGAAGGACCAAAGGGACAATGGTGGAGGAAGGAGAAATCAATTTAAAAGAAAAAGAAATCAGGATAAAAAAGTGAAAGGAAAGTGAAAGTTGAAGATTAAAGTTAGGGTCCTGCAGAGGGTCTGTTTGGCTTTTTAATTACGTACTTTTCAATTTAATTTGTTATATGTTTGGGAAGTTGTTTTTGTTAATTAGATTTGAAACACGCTTGCACACTGAGGAGGGGAAATTTGTAATTTCCAAAACTTTTGAGGCCCCCGAAACTTTTGCAACCTGAGTTAAAGTCTACAAATCTACAACAGTCTACCCTCTGCAAATCTACAACAGTCTACCCTCTGCGCTCTGCAAATCCATAGTATTAAATTCTCAAGAACCTTTTGAAAGAGAGTTATTCAATCTTCTTGGGATTTGTTTTAGAAAATGGTTCAAATTAGAAAAAGCAGCTGCTCCCCCAAAAAGATCATTCTGATTTTAATATGGAAACATTGGCCTACCTAAAAAGGGCCCTTCGTCTTGAGGGCCCTTAGACGAAATTTCCATTCTCAAGTACCCACTTCACGACTTTGCAAACGCTTTTCTCACTTTCCAAAAACTTTAAGATCACGTACATATCACATTTCCTGAGAGGTTCCTTCCCTCGTGAAACCTAAATGGTTAGATCAGGAGAATATGAATGTTCAGCGTTTCAAAAATTTTGTAAATGGGTCCATAGCATGTTTTTGGCCAAATGTGTCAAATGTGCCCAAAATTCAAAAGGTCCACAGGGCACTTGGTTTTGAAACACACTGTAGATCCCGTGATGTTTTTCGAGCGGATCAATACGCTTAGCTGACACTGGCGCTGAAATCGAAAACATAAGCGTTTTCAGCGCTGTTACAACTGTGTTACAAGCTGGAAGCGATTGTTCGGAAACTTAGGTCTCCCTGCCCTTGGACTCCGTGTACACTCATCATCCTGTCAAGTTCAATATTAAGTTCCCCGAGGACGCCGTGGCTTTGGTATCGAGTCGTGGCGACGGCGTCGCTCTGGTCGTGAGCGACAATCGGTCTTAGCTCCAAAGCCCCTCTAAGTCCCCTTCCCTGCACACTTTGAGTGAAAGTGACACTTGGAGGGAGAAAGTGACATGACACACTTTGACGTCTCCAGCGATCTCGACCTGTCAGCCAAGGGCTGATGGCCTTTTGATTATGATTAAGCTCAAGGGGCTGGAAGCGCGTAAGCGTAAATTGAAAATTACAATTTCTGTTTTTCAGGCGACGAGATCCGAGCGGGAAGATTTCCAATTCTCTTCGTAATTACGGGCGAATCCTGGGAATGGGGAAGTGGAAATGAATTTGATGGCGGAATCCTCTCCAGCCTTGGAAATCATATCGTCGTTACCTTTAATTACCGTCTCGGCATCCTAGGTAAGTACCCTTCCACTTAAGGGAGGGCCCTTCACTTGATAGCAAAAAAAAATGCCCTTCAACGAATAGCCTGAAAAAGCGGGAGCGTTCAAATTATGGTAAGAGAAGGGTACTCTTCCAAATGGCAATAAAGCCGGGAATCTTAAAATACATCTGCAATGGGGGACCCTTCAATTTATAGCAAGAGGGGTGCTTCAAAATACAGCATGAAGGGCTTTCTTCAATTTAAAGCAACGATTGGGGGCCTTTAAAATTTTAGCAAGAACGAAGGCCTCTCCGCAAATTATTGCAAGAAATGGAGAGCTTTTAATTTGGCAAGAATGTCGGGGAACCCGCAATTCACGAATTGTTAGAAAGGGGGCCTTATTCGAATTATAGCAAGGAAGAGGGGGCCCTTCAAATTACAGCAAGGTTGTTGGAAACGTTCAAACTAAAGAAGAAAAAAGAGGCCCTTTAGCAATCAAGAAAATTAAATTATGAGTGGCTTTACAAAATTGCAATACGGAAGTGGCCCTTCAAATTATTGCAAAAGTGAGACTTCCAGCTATGGCAAAAAGAGGGGGCCCTTCAAATTATAAGAAGCGACCTGCCCTTCACAGACTTCAATCGCTTTCACTCTCCTCTAAAAGAGAAAGTAATTAACTTATATCCCTCCTGATTGACACGTTGACAGGAAACTGACACTTAAAAGGGACCCTTCCCTCCTGCCAAGGGAAAGATAAAAGGAAAGCGTCTTTTCCTTTAATAAGCTCCACGCCCACCCAAACGAAACAAATGTCGCCGTGGTTCAAGTGGCGACAAATGTCGCTCAGGCCAATATACAAGGGCCAATAACTGTCGTCGACTTGGCGACGAGGGATTTGAATTGTCAAGGGCCCTGTATAAGTCCTCCTTGGCCATTAGCCTCCGTCCGAGAAGTTATGTGACCTTTCAGACTTTCTCCGGTGAAAGTGACTTTCTCCGGAGAAAGTAAAGTCTATTCTAAGTTACAAGGATACGCTACGGTAACTTTGGAGCTGTAAAGGTGTAACAAATTTGGTCTTTTCTAAACTTTTCACTTTTCAATAAATTGGGAGCACTTCAATAAAAAAAAATAAACTTTTCACTGAAGTAACTAGCTTAAGCGGCCATTTTGGAACTTTGAGTTGGGTTATGTGGCATTGAAAGGAAAGGAATTTATGGGTGATCTTACCCACGGTTTTTTTTTTGGAGAGAGAGAAAGGTGCCATTCAGCTCAGCTTTCTCTTTCACGGTTTTTTTCCACGGTTTTTGTTCAGGGTTCTTTCTCCTGTGAAAGGGTAAGGTGACCAGTTGAGTGAGAAATGGGTCCATCAGATTGAATTTATTAGACGGTTTGGGTGGTGAGTTATTTGATGATGGGAAAGGAAGGGATTTGTATTCGTGGGATTCGTCTGGGATTTTTTCTTCAAACTTCTGGAGATTTCTACTTTCACCGTGCTTTCACCGTGCTTTCACCCTCGCCCACACAAGCCAGAAACAGACACTTGTAAGACAGAAGACACGCCAA
Organism: Bilobella aurantiaca; assembly: GCA_021029175.1. NCBI lineage: Eukaryota > Metazoa > Arthropoda > Collembola > Poduromorpha > Neanuridae > Bilobella > Bilobella aurantiaca. The sequence continues at coordinate 13,386 of VYYI01001284.1, forward strand.
GGTGTGAAAGTTTGGGTGAAAGTCCGGTTTGATTTGATTTTGGGCACTAGAACTCTCGGTGAAGGGAGCGCTGAATCGCTGCTCAAAAGCAGCGCACTCAATTCTCCCCCGCACTCGAAGGTGTCAAATCGCTTATTTTGAGTTCAAAATAAGTGTCTGAAAGTGGCGGGTAATTGGGCAGAAAGGCGGGAGTTCAAAAGTTTAATTGACGGTAACTTGACCGGGCGGAAAATGGTCTTTTGAAGTTTCTCATTTTAGGACTTTCTCTACTTTCACTTTCCGCTCGTAATCTTGTTTCAAATTTTATAATTTCTTCGAAAACCTAACCTAATTTTTGCACGTTAATGAATGAAAATGAACAAAAAATGAAAAATGAAATTTTGAACTAAAATCAAATAAAATTGCAATGTGTTTTAAGCCAAACAAGCCCGTCCATAGACGGGGGACGCACAGACTACCTAAGATAGAAATTACGGCTATTAGCATACAAAGTAGAATGCTGTGTTTAAGCCTTGTCATTTGTTTACAAGCTTGTTTAAACTTTTATAAATCGTGATAATTTTTTAATTATTATTTTTTTGAATGTTGCTCGAATGCTATTGGTTGTTTTTGAAGAAAGCGATGACCGTGCCCTTTCACCTCCTTGCGATTTTGAATTAGCGTGTTTTAATTATTGCAAATTGAAAACTTTTTAAACAAATTGAAAACTGTTTTGAAGAGCAACTGCATTTTTTAAATATTTGAACGCTTTGCTTAAGCGACTTTCGTTTTACTTTGAGTATGAATTTAACTTTGGAAAGAGAAGGTCATGTCAGGTCCATTCCTCCGACTTTTGGTTTTAGCGTGTATAAATTCTGAAGTAATCGCTGATTCGATCAAGAGCGAATTTGGAGAAATCGCTGATTTTTTGAAAATTTTCGAACAATGCTACATTGACCTATCGCTCTACTCTGACCGAGGTGAAAATATCTTTCGCTTCATTTCCGTTCCAATCGCTGTGAGTGATTCTCAGCGCAGAAGTTTCTGGGTCCCACCGATACTTTCTCCAGAGTATCGCCTAAAGCAAGTCTGCATGACGATTTGGTGGGTCCATCCCACGTACCCACGGGATGCCACTATTCGCCACCGGGCCGTTCAAGCACTGGTGGCCACCACGGGCCGCCACTACGAAAACGTTTTTAGAGCTTACGACAAGTTAAGAGTTAAGCATGAGTATGACGTCGTTGATCCACCGCTTTGGGTTGCCACGGTGCTAAGAGACATGGCGAGCACGGTGCTAGTCGCCGTGCTCGACTCCGCCGCTCCACCCCCACCATGGGTCTGCTTTGAAGCCATACTCTGCACCGATGGGCAAAGGAACGACTACCAGTACTTGACCGTTCTACTTCGACCTAGAAACCGTTCCGACAATCGGAACGGTGCGAAGTCAAAGAATGCCTTGGAAATGAAAAGCTCCGTTTCGAAACGAAACCGTCACAGTGACCCGGTTTCGAACTCGATTTCGTTTCGGTTTCCAGAACTCGAAATTCGAAAACGCCTTGAGAACGACTCATTGTCCCTTAATTTTTCCTCGACCAATGAGATTCGTTCCCTTGAAGGGCTCTGGAAGAATCTAAATGTGATGTTACAAAGGCACTATTCGAACAAAACGAAAATATGGTGTTCAGTGGCGGAACGGTTTTTTAAAACACAGTGTCTCCACACCAGCGAAAGCCCTACTATAAGATCGCTTCTTGAGGTCAAAGGTCACGACCTGTTTATGCAGTCCTACAACATGCTGATCAGCTTCCTTTCTCAAGGGAAGTACCCCCGCCTTCAAAACGTCAAGTACCCCAACAATATATTAGTTGAGCAGAATTGTGCGCCGCTGAAGGAGTACGTTCCCGGTAATAACATTATTTCCGCTCACAAACTCCCGATGAGCATCGAGCGCCTCATTTTCGAAGTGTGGACCCAAAATCCCCGCCATTTTGAAATTGTGCGCGGCCATCGGCTGGAGTACACTTTTCTCACGTGTGACGGTCGGCAGGACCGGCTGAGTTTCTGGGCCTTTCTTCGCCCCTACAAGGTTGAAGTTTGGTTAAAAATTGGGATAGTCGTTGGGATACTTGTTATCCTAGGCTACAAGTACTTTCAGTGGCGCAATGTCCGGGATGACCCCATTTTCATTATTTTTGGCATTATCCTAGAGCAGTATGCGCCGAATCGGAGGATATCCGCCTACTTTGCCTTCACCTGCATGTATATCTCGTTCCTATTTTTGTGTCTCATTTTGACCAATGCCTATCGAGGTATCCTGATCGTTGGCCTCACTGCGCCGATACCGCGGAGTCAACTATCGACGTTTCAGGACGTTTTGGATTCAAATTACAAAATTTTACCGCGCCTTACGAATCTCTACGACGTCGATCAGATACGCATGTTTCTTAATTGGTTACCGCAGAGAAGTATCTTCGCGCAGACGGACTCTCACTTCGGGTCCGCGGTCCACTCGTCGGTGAACTTGTCCGCATTTCTCAAAATGCGGGATCTGTCCGCTGGGATAGTGGACGACGGTTCTGTGCGCAAGCCCGTGAGACAGATATACCAGGATATCTTCGATAGGCTCGATATCCCGGCCCAATATCCCAATGTCACCGCCGAGGAGGAGCTGCTCGAGTGCAGGGAAACAGTGTACGTGACCTCGGAAGAGGAACTGTTGGAAAAGTACGTTGAGCTCAATCACGGTGAGCTGTACCTGGGTCAGGAACTGCTCAGTTTCGAGTATTCGGATCTCAAGATCAGTACGCCACTCTTTAGCATGGAGGGAAGGTACCTTGAGAACAATTTAAGGGCCCTCGTCACTTCGGGCCTCTTTTACTACTGGCAGGCCCTTAGACGCTGGCGGCTCAAGTACCACTACGACAACTTCAGAGTCCACCAATGGCACAATTTGAGCGTAGATGGAGACATTTTAGAGGGCGCGATTGTGGGAGACAGAGAGGCGCCAAAGCGCAGCGTATCCCTCCTATCCTCAAATATTGGCACCATTTTTGCGATATACTGTTTCTGCTGCTTCGTTACAAAATTTGTGATGTACGTCGAGTACATGAGAAATCGCAATATCGAAAATGAAAATAACAGAGTTTTTAGGTACTGAACAATTTATCGAATTATTTTGAAAAACAAAAAATGCAAAAAAATTTGATCGAAATAATGCTATTTTATCACCTAATTATTTTCATACATGAAAATAAATTTAGGAATTATTTTTATGAAAATTGCATGAAATAAGAATTTGTTATAATAAAAGCCGTTATTTTTATGACTGGGTTTGATCGGTCTGTGAGCTTTGAAATTTTGCTGATTCCATCCTTGTGGTATTTGAAATGGCTTAGGGTAAGACGAACACGGGTTCGAATCCCAGTGCCTTCGACAACATTAGAATAGATTTTCTCAAGGGCTAGGAAACTTAAAGGGACCTTCAAGGGCTCTCGTTTAAGGGGACGGGCATGTTTGGCCTTACGATTCGAAGAAAATACCTTTTTGATTGTTTTATGGCAGCAAGAACCATACCGTTGGCTTTTTAATGATTGAATTTTAATTTATTTAATGTAGAAAGAAATTTAAAAAATTTAAAGGCTGAACAGTATTAAAAAAAACATGACGTGAGTAGTTAATTAAATTGCTAATTAAATTTCATGATGTTGTAATATATCTACGATATAATTTATCGAGAATTTGGTCAAAGAGGTCGTGTCAAAGGTCATGCTTCGTATTTTCAAGTATTGTCTGACTCTGTTCATATTTTCAAACAAAATCGCTGCAAGGGAGTTTGAACACCGTTTCAGTGAAATGGCGAAATTTTTAAAAAATATTTGAGTCCTGTTACGTTGACCTCTCTACATATTCCGATGTAGGGCAACTCTTGGTCCCGCTCATTACCTTTCCAATCGCTGTCAGCGATTTCAGGGGTAACTTGAGTGCTCCACCAATACTGTCACCAATGTATCGAATTAAGCAGGTCTGCATGTCAATTTGGTGGGTTCACCCCACCTACCCACCAAATGCCACCTTCTACAATCCCGCCGTTCAAGCTCTCATCGCCACCATCAGCCGCCATTATGAAAATATATTCGAACCATACGATAGAATAGAGTCAAAACCACACGCTTCACGGCCGCCTATCTGGCTTAGTACTGTGCTAAAATCGCTTAGCGAAACCGTGCTCGTAGCCATTGTGACCGCAGCGGCTCCGCCGTGGGCCCAATTCGAAGAAATACTGGATTCTGATTGGCAGCGATTTGCCTACTACCAATTCATTACGCTTATACTTACGACAGGGGCTTCCGATACGTCAATGCTCGCGGACATCAGCAGTACTTCAGCAGCGCTGTGCCAAAACGCTGTTCGAAGCGTTCCGAATGTTCAAATTCGAAAGCGATTGGGCCTTGGCATGGAACTTTTATTGAGAAACGTTTCCTCAACCAATCAGATTCGAGTATTGGATGAAATTTGGACCAATCTGAATTCAATGCTTGAGTTGTTCAGGCGCAATAGAACGAAAAGGTGGTACTCGGCCTCTGACCGGCATTTTGACGCCGAGTGCTTGAATACGCAGAACAGCACAAGCATTCGCGCCTTCATAGGGGTCAAAGGTCAGGATCTATTTCGCCAGTACTACAATATGCTAATTAATTTTTTGTCGCAAGGGAAGTACGTCAAGGTTCAAAACACTCGATTTCCCGCCGGAAATCCCAATGACGCTTGTGGTCCAGATGAGCAGTACGCTTCAACTGTTACTCTATTTTCTGCGCACATGCTTCCTACTGGTCTTGAGCTCACTCTATTTGGCATTATGCCGCAGGAGCCGAGAATCGCCGAGCGCGTCCGAGGGTATCCGAGAGAGTATGGATTTTTGACTTGCGACGGGCGACAGAGCCGTCTCAGCTTCTGGGCCTACCTCAGACCCTACAAAGGGGAAGTTTGGTTGAAATTTGGACTAATTGTCGTTGCACTAATTACGCTTGGCTACAAGTACTTTAAGACCAAAGGAGTACACGATAGTCCGATACTTGTCATCTTCGGAATTATACTGGAGCAGTACACGCCCAATCCCCGCCATCTCACCATATTCTCATTTACATGCATCTACATTTCATTTCAGATTCTTTGGTTGGTGTTAACCAGACGGCCCCTATCCGCCCCTTTACATTTTTCATCATAGTATCCCCACATGGTATCCGACATACTTTAGAGTGTATCCACCCCATGGTATCCGACATACTTTAGCGCGTTTATGGTTAAGTGTATCCACCTGATGGTATCCGACATACTTTAGCGCGTTTATTGAGTGTATCCACCCTATGGTATCCGACATACTTTAGCGCGTTTATTGAGTGTATCCACCCTATGGTATCCGACATACTTTAGCGCGTTTGATGAGTGTATCCGCCTCATGGTATCCGATGCCAAGTTTATCCATTGAGCATTTGGCAATGTTGCCAAAGCGTTTTGAATAAAAACGAGTCCATCCCATATTGGCCAAATTAATAAGGGTCACAAAATATGGGCCTAAAATTGTAAGACCCACAAGAAAAAGGCTCACATATAGTAATAAGGGCCACAAAAATAACGGCTACAAACAATAATGGCCACAAGAATAAGGGCCACAAATATTAATAATGCTTGAAATTGTTGCAGGATACCATTGAAGTGATTAATTAGAATAAAATATAAATTGCAACTAGTTAATTTTAATTAATAATTAAAAACAATTAACTCATTGAAAGTTTTATGCACAATTAGAAGTTTAGTGGCTCTGAGAGCAAGTACACAATCAGAAAAAATCTGAGTAACCTAACCACCGTTAAAGTTAACTCTAAATTGTAACTAGGTTGGCATTTAATTGGTTTAGTTAGTAGTTGTTTATGTTTATAGTTAGGGTTGGTGAGCTTGAAAACCCATTATTGTATATAAAACTTAGGTTGAATGATCTAATTGTTCTTGAATATTAATTACAATTAACTAACTAATATGACAATTAGGCTCTGCTGAACGTAACGGACTTATGTGACCGACCACTAATACACCTAATTAGGTTACCTTATGTTACTTATTGTTAGCGTTAATTATGCTTAATTTTGAATTACAATTAACTAATTGCGATTGGTATTCGGTACTAATTAATCACTTTAATAGTGTCCTGAAACAATTACAAACATTATTGATATTTGTGGCCCTAATTTTTTTGATCATTATTATTTGTGGCCCATAATTTTGTGGCCCTTATTTTTTGCCTGTTTTGGCATGCTTCCATAAAAACGAATTACGGCGCTTAGGGCGGAAATGTGGGACACCAAAGGCGGATACCATGAAGCGAAGACAAATTGCGCTAAAATTTGAACGGGTGGATCCCTTAAGGGCTGCCTTGTTAACATCAACCGCATCTTTGCCTCATCCTCACGAACGCCTATCGAGGGATTATGATCGTAGGGCTCACGGCCCCTTTGCCGAAGAGTCAGATTTCAACCTTCGAGGACGTGATTTCCGAGGATTACCGAATCTTGCCGAAAACTTCCCACTTGTATACTGGGGACATGGTTTTCGAGGCCCTTCAAGGGCTCCCCCATCGCCGAATTTTCGCTCAAATTGACTCCCATTTCGGGTCGTCCCTTCAATCGATGGTAAAAGTATCGGGTTATTTAAAATGGAGAGATGAAATGGTAGGGATGGTCGACGACGGCAGCGTGACGAAGCCCGTTAGTCAGCTATTCCAAGACGTTTTTGATCGGATCGATGTCGCAACTGAGTTTCCAAATGTGACGCAGGAGGAGGAGCTACTCACGTGTCGGAAAAAAGTGTTCGTGGGCTATGAAGAGGAGCTGTATGAAATGTACATTGAGCTGAATCGAAGCGATTTGTACTTGAGCCGAGAATCGCTGATTTTCGAGTACTCCGATTTGCGTATAGCTCCACCCCTGTTCAGCCAAGAGGGAAGGTACATGGAGAGTAATATAAGGGCCCTTGTCAGCTCGGGACTGCTCTACTACTGGCAGGCCCTTAGCCACTGGACCCTTAAGCAAAACTTCAACAGTTTTAGAGCCCTTCAAGGAATCGATGATGCAAACACCGATGTTGAAAATGGCGAAGAGCGGGGCGCACGAAGGGGCGTTTCCCTCTTGTCCAGCAATGTTGGCACAATTTTTGCCATTTTCTGCTTCTGCGCAACTGTCTCCATTGTCATGATATGTGCCGAGGTAGCACATTACCGTCAACATGACCTTGAC
>VYYI01001285.1:0-20644 GCA_021029175.1 Bilobella aurantiaca
ACGGACTGCTTGGGAAACTATCGAACCAAAAGTTAGCTTAAAATTATTCAAATTCTACGCTCCGGCTCTTTTAACAATTTATGATGAGAGGAAACTACCGATAACAGTTGATCCAGAGGTACATTCTTCAGTGGACATTTGTATTGAATTTCAAAACAAGCAACATTTTATTTAAATTCAACTTATAGATTTTTGGAAAAAACACAACAGCGGATATTCAATGCTACTACGAAGACAGCATTACTGTAGAGGGAGAAAATAAGGCACAGGCTATCAATAATGCTGTCACCGAACTAGTTTCAACTAATGCAACTTTCAAAAAAATGGTATATTTTTTTTACCGATATTCCCATTTGAACGCAGTAAATGTCAATTTTATGTTACTAGAATCGATCAATCGAGAATTACTAACACAACGCCTAATTATCACTAACACTAAATCTTCTGTTAATAACTAAGTAAATTAATTAACTGAATACAATCCGTAACAACTATAGTGCTACTATTAGATATATCAAAATACAAGTTTAATAATTATGGCGCTTACACGTAAAAAGGCGACTATTTTTTGTTTACTGAATTTACACTTTGTTACCAAAACAATTACTAAAATTTCGCGGCTGCGCGAAGGGTTGTTGGCGTACTCTACGCCGTCTGCTCCGCCCAAAGATAATTTGACTTAATTCGAAATCCAGAATGTAATTTAAGTTTTTATGGAACAAAATGCCCTAGATTTGCATCACCTACGCCAAACATCCTAATTCCAAACAAAGTCTGAGAATACATATTTCATGTGATTGCTTTAGTGTTTAGTCTTAGCGATTGAGTAGGAAGCACCTCCAAGTGTACCTCTCATAGTAACTTGGTTTATTAAGGGGGGTCTTGATATTCATTCATATGCTCAACCCTTAGGCTAAATTGGGATGGTGAGGGCATTTAGACCCCCCCCCCCCTTAATACACCAAGTTACTGTCGTGGACCCTCTATATGCAACATATCAGAGAGTTAATACCTTATGGTTCATTCAAATGCCCAACCCCCTCCCCACTACTATGTATTAGCTTAGGGTAGTTGGAGTGGTTCTCGGGTCTTGGGGTCCATTTATATTGTCAGCCCCTACCTTGCCTCCACTAAAGCTTAAAGTAAATAGGGGGGAGGGAATGGTCTTGGGGACGGGCAATGCCAAGGACCTTGGGCAATGCGGTTGGGGACTTTTAGGGGTTAGATGATACTGAAAGCTTTGAGGCAAATTGGACTTGAACTGTAAGGTTGTTGTGTGAAATTATGTGACATGTGACCCCCCCCCCCCCCCCCCCCCCCCCNCCCCCCCCCCCCCCCTGGCTAGATACGCAATGTTATTTCCCCATAAGAAGCTTTGGTTTTTAATGTTTTTGCGCAGAAAAACCTAGGCTTCCTTTGGCTGCGCAGGGGGTACCGTTCACTCCAATTCAGCCGGTAACATTAGTTATGAAAATTGCAAGAAAGCTAATAAAATCACACTCTAAATTTGCCGCCCTTACCTATTTTTTTCTCATTTAGCCGCTAGGTGGCGCGCGGTTTTCCTTCGTTTTTTATTTTTAAAAATAAACAAAAAATAGTCGCCCTTCTTCGCGTAAACGCCACAATTGTGTTCTAAAATAAATGTTCTAGGATAAAATAACCTTATTTTGATTTCTATATAAAAAATTTAGGTTGCAATGCCACCATTCATTTTAATAAATTTCAAATGCACTCAAGTTAATGGGACTAACGATAAGTGGAACGTGGCGATAGAACTCGGGAGTGTACTTTTACGCATTGCATCTCAACTAACAATCATCCGTGACAAGAACAAAACATTTTCCAATGGAAGACAGGATAGTCACACGAAAATTTTAAAAATTGAACGAAACGTATGAATTCATAGCATAACTAGTATTTTTTCAAAATTGGTGTAAATTTTTTAATCAAGTTAATTAATTGGAAGATAATTTAGTTAATGGAAAAGGCAGCTACCTTGCTAAGCAAAGATAAACTCACGGATTCGATCAATTACCTTCCGATTATTGAAAGCTATCGATGCGTGGAAAGCGTGGATGGTGAAAGCAGCGAACATTATGATGTTATTGAAAAGTTTTTAAAAACCTGGGTTCCTCCAGCAAACGTTAGAATCTTGACTCAATTGACTCGTACTGCCATCATTACCTAAATCATTTGTTTAATTTTATATGTAGTTGATGAACACAGTGGGTTCTTCATTCGGAATAGTAGCTAAGCCTGACACTATACCTAAACATAAGAAAAAGGGGACAACAGCAACCTTTTGGAAAGTAGGCCTTGTATTTCAAACAGTATTTCCAGAAATTATCCAGAAAAAACAAATCGGCTGGGAAGTTAGTAGTTTTAAACTTTTATATAAAATAGATTTGTAATGAAATTTATAAGATGTTAATCATACGTTGTTATCATGTATATATATTTAAATTTGTTTTGTCGAGAAAGACATTTTACAACATCTTTTCTTGGTGGTTTAAAAACTTATTTTTCGGTATGATTGAGCACCTATACAATGAATTATGCTAGAAAGTTCAAATAGCTTAACATTTGATTACTACGTGTATTATTAGTAAATAATTTTTTTTAACGTAAGGTGGCAAACTTTAAGTTACCAAATCAGCTCAACGATAAAAGCTACCTGCATTTCAAGAAGCAGTCAACTCAGAACAGCCGGGAGTCCGCAATAAATGACGCTATCGCTCAACTAAAAGATATGTCAACATTTACGGCGGTAATTATCATCACTTATTTGTACTGTTATGATCACAAATGTATTAAAACACCAGAAGACAATATAATTTGATAGGGAATCGGAGATGCAGAGTTAAACTGCATTTCTTTTGTTGTGGACTCTGCTGATAGCATGCATTGGAATACGGACATATATATTTGGAAATCGCTTCTCAATGTTCTGGATCAGTTGAACGCTAGTCGCCCTGAGACTGAAAAATTAATAATCAACCCAATGGTAAGCTAAAATGTCACTATAGTAACTAAAACCCAAATTCTTGTAATTTGAACTATTAATGACGTACACCTAAAACTGTACCCCTTGTACCTATTACACAACTTGTGCATACACTTGCATAACATGTGAATCCCGTTTACTATGACTTTTGCCAAATGTCAAATAAGCCATGAACAAAATCAGCTCAATCAAAAATGTACAAAAATGTAAATTTTGAAATTTGCTTCACAGCCAAACAGAAAGAAAAAAAGAAACACGTAAACATGAACAATAAAATCAGTCATAATGTTTAGCAATCTATCGAAATTTACTTCCGATTTTATTTTCTATAAGTCTAACTCCAAATATTTTATATTTATAGTTGAGCGAGTTAGCTAAAATCAAGATTTATAACATGCCTGACGCAAGGGGATTGGACAGGAGTAACTTTGAATTAATTGAATTTGATACAACGGCTAAAAGTGTAGAGGATCTAGATAAAGCATTTATTGCACAATCCGCAGAGGACAAGTCACGTTTGTATAAAATGGTAAGTAGAAGTTGTATTTTCTAATGTTTAAAATAAATCTAAAATAATTACATTGTATTTATTCACACTGTAAATTATCTATAGACAAAGTACCTGAGCTTCAAGGCAGTGGGAATGTTTTGGGAGGCGAATGGCACAAAAGCAAGAATTGGTTTTGCGTTTGGAACTCTCTGTGACAATGCTCTCGATCTTCTCAATACGAAAACAGCAGTGTATACCTTGTATCAAAATGTAAGGCAAATTCGCCATACTAATTACCGTTTCAAATGTCCGGACATTTTTTGATCATCCATTGTGCGTGCGTGCATGCGTGTAACATTTGGACTTTAAAATATACCTACACCACACAACTCAATTGCACCTACCACCCACCACTACTCTCAGCCCTAGCTTCCATAGGCGGCCATTTATTACCATTATTTTCACTACAAAAATTGAGAATGAAATATTTACGCTCAACAGAATGTGCATATTTATTTCTTATTTGTCAGATTACAAAAATATAGTGGAATAGTAGAGCAAAGTAGTGTCGTGCAGCAGTGCTCCTTTCTTATTAGCGTGCTAAATATTCTTAGGACATACCAAACAAGCCAGTCTTAGAGCAGGAAGACCATAATCTTTAAAAGAAAACGTCATGCCCTAGGACGAACGAACTTATTTGCCTTTTACACATATTTTCAAATAATGCTTCGATAACGATATTAACACTGTTTCAACCCCTTGTTGTGTTGTTCTTGATAGATGGATATATTTGACGCACGATACACTGCTCACATGAAACGTGACAATTGTGTAGAAAAAACAATCAAATTTGGAACCAAAACCGTCAAAAAATTATTCCCAGGAATTGGCCTATCGTACACGGCAAACAAGATTCCAGGAGTGAACAATCTGCAGACGACCGATGCCATGTTTTGTCACGCAGTAGAACAGGAAAATGTTGTACGGTTGAGCTAACTACTAAATGCTAGTACGCATGTAATTTCACATCACTTTTGTGTTTAGGAAATTAATCAGAAAAGCTCTCTAGTCGGTTTCATTTACAACCAGAAAAAAAACTATGTGAAATTACTTCAATTTGAGATGCCGGTATACAAAGAGTTTTTTGACAAACTTAATTCCTGTCGCCCACCACACTTGAGAGTGGCGCAGGATTACATCGTAAGTGTGATTTAAATGTATAATTAGGTTTGTTAATACCCAAATAAGCCCGTCCAAGTAGAGGGGAGACAATCATGCACTGGGCCAATTCTTCCCATTTTTCAAAGTAAAAGATAACGTCAAATCCCATGACACTTGTTTATTTGTGGCCTAGAATACCTGGGGACAGGTACTTTAAGTGCCCTCCTGTCATAGGACCGGCTGGTCAGGAGAGTCTTACAATTTAAAGCAGAAATTCAGAGCACCCATCGACTAGCACAAATAGGAATTCATTCTCCATGTCATTTCCTCTACCTCACACTCCTACATATCTAAAAATTTGTAGAAACGAGATCATTTAGAATAAATCAACTACAAAATAATTTCATTTTCATTACAAACCAAACCATCAAACTACGTCGTTCATTACTGGAAACGAAACTAGTATGTAAAATCCCGATGAACTTATTTTTATACTCGGCTAATTTCTAGATGACAAAAGTCGCAAAGGATCGGATTAAAAATGACCACAGCCTGGAATCCGATGGGATACCCTACCAACAAGGATTTGACGTGGTAGAGCAAATACTATGTTTATGCTAATTATGAAATAAATTTAAGTAGAGAATTATCATGGGATTGAAGATTACTCCTTATAGGTCAAAATGGCGGCAAAACAAGGTAAAAAAGCAGTCGAAGTACAGTACGAAGGGGTCCCCAACCAAGAATTTCAGCTAAAAGTCCGGAATACCGTTTCTTTAGATGATGTATTCAATAAAATATTAAACACATGTGGATTAAGTAATGAAAAAACCACATTAAGTGATTCAGTGACCAGCTTTGGAAAAATTGTAAAGTACCCTTAACAAAATGTCTACACCACTTACAACAATATCAACTAAATTACAGTGTCATTTCAGCTAACCAATCCCGCCTTAGAAGCACTAGGAATTTGGACTCTTCCCACAAACGATTCCCTGTATGTTTGCTTTGCTTGTCATCGATACTATGACCCAACTCTACTCGAAATCTGGAAAGCAACTAAACAGAAAGCTCGAGTTGATGAGAATGTATGCTGTAGAATGCTTAAAGCAAAAATCTAATTACCATATTTAAATGCAATTTTAAATTTCCATGTAATAGCTAAATAAGAGTGCAGAGGAATATGCGGAAAATCCAACGGGAACCGATCCAGCAAAACGGCATCCCGGAAGAAAGGTTGTATTTTATAGGCAAGTTGTTGCATATTCCGAAGCGAAAACACGCAGCGATGCTCTTATGATCGCTTTTTTAAAATATACTAAGGAGGATCTATCGGTAAATAATTTTTCCCCCAACTTTATATTTCATTTTTTAAATTTCCAAATTTGGTTCTAGTTGCACAGCATACGTAGAGCATCAAATAAAATGTAATTTTGAAAGTCACAGTTTAATACGGCATGCGCCCCTGCCACATAATCTTACTCTCACTCACCTCTAACTTGATCTGAATGTAATTTATACATGTATAGTGTGTATCGTATATGTAGATTTTTATTGTTGTACACACATTCTTCATTGTAACTTGTTATATCTTCATCTGATGTTAACCAAAAGAATTTGTTTCAATGCTAGTGCTGGAAATTAATCGAAAGTTTTGGTTTTGGATGCAACTTAAATCAAGACGTCTGGACGGCCATTATTGCTGTTGGAGGGCCGTCTACGTTAAACGTAAGAACAGTGGCAACGTCCTTAAGATAAATTACTCTTACAATTAAGTTGCAAATAAATTTCTTTTTGTCGTAAGGATGCCAGCAAATTAGCAGTGGAGAATTTAACGCCTCCGCCCAAAAAAGGTGGGTTAGGCTTTATTGCAAACACAATATCAAGACTTGGTAAAGGTTCAGCGATACGTCAGCCACCGCTAGATCCAACAAAATCTCGAGGAGGGAAACGATGATGTTTTTTTTTTTAAATTATTATTGCAAAGAAAAATGCTTTATTTATTTTATTAGTCCTCTAAAATTTTCCGAAATTACGTTAAACTAAACTAATTACAACAATTCTTTTCTTTTTTTTTTGAGGTCGAAGTATCACTATATCGTAAGACTTTTAGTAAGACTTTTAGAATTGTACTTGAATAAAATGCCTACAATAAAAAAATCCTTTTTTTTACTTACAATCCAACCGTATTTGTAAACTATGTTGTTGTTTTTTTTTTTGTAAAATTTCTAAATTGTACAGCTATTGGCAAAATCAAACCTGTAAAGTACTACACCCCTTTTCCAGCATCCGAAACTTTGCGCTTGATCTCAATTCGAGGTGTATTGGACAAAATTGAACAAAATTGTAGGTCAAGGTCATCTTCACTTGAACAGTAGTCCTTGCCAAAAAGCCGTTGTTGAAGTAGGTCACGCCAAAATCGAAATCCAAAATACACCATCAGGAGTATCGTGGGTGAAATGATGCTAGTTCCGGCCGCTGCCGCCGTATTTGAAACTCCTTGGAACTTAATCCACGTGATGAGGATCATGTCCAGTAGGAAGAGAAAGACCGTGCCAGTGCTGGCCATGAGCCATGTCACTTGAACCATGAACTGCATTGGCCTCGACAGGTAGAAAAGGCGGTGAGCTTTGAATTTATGTATAAGGCCTGTTTGCAGTAGGGCACTGTCTAACTCCTCATTTGCTGTCATGCACGGTAGTAGTGACGCTGTGAAGAGAATCACAAATGCAGCCATTGACGTTAGAAGAACCGTTGTCACGGTGAAGAGGGTCAAGAGCCAAGGGTCAGCGGTCTCGTGACCCTTCAACTCAGCTACAGATGACTACCTTAACAAAATAAGGTGTATTAGAAAGCCAAACAAACCCACGCTAGCTCAGGTGTCAGGAGGATTTTATTTTGTACCTATGTCCTGCCCCAGACCGGGCTTGGCTTGTCTATATTACATTCAATTTTATGAATATCAAAAATGAGTTCTTTGAAGAAAAAAAAGTCCCCCTTTACTCTACCCCTATTAACGCGCTCACGATAACAAATCTTATATAAATACTATAAATGGATACAACAACTCGTTATAACCTTTTTAAAATCATTTTTTGATTGACATACCACGCAGAATCCGCCGATGAGGGCCATAAGTCGAATGACACCGCTCAATTTGGCCTTGTAGGTCGAAAACTCTAGTTGACGTGGATGGAGCGGTGGTTCGCCAATATATTGCAATGGCGGTTGTTCTCCGAGCACATTCATCGCAATTGAAATACTCATTTTTACGATAAACTAACTTTACAACTGTAAATTCGTTAAACTCTGATTGACTTTAAATGCATCATTGCATGATGAGCATAGGGCTGAAATCAAAATTTCTGTAAAATAACAATTCTGGAAAACTACTGCTCCAACGAATGAAAATTTCTTGTCAAAAATAGGCTGTACAATCATTTCTGATTGATTTTTTTAATTGTGAAAGTAAAAGATTAGAATTGAATTATCGTAATCAGAAAATGGTGTTTATCTCATCACATTTTCCGAAATTGTACTGATTTCAAAAATAATCCATCCGAGTTTCGATTTGTTGTTCTAAAATCCTCTAGTAAAAAAAAATATTTAAGAGTATGGAGTAATTGAATATTTAATAAATAATTTAACAATGTTGAATTTCACAAAGTAACAAATGAGTTACCAAATGAAGAAACGTGTCAAATTAAGCTGTCAAATTACAGCAGTATTATAGTCTGCGGTTTAAGTACAATAAATAAAACAGAGTATAACAACAGTATATAAGAAAAGAATTAATAACTTTTTTGAAATGATAATTTTGATAATTTGATAATTTTGAAATTTATTGCATAACTTGCCGTAACTTTTGATGAAAACTTTACACTTTTTTATTTTTCAAACGTTATGAATTGCGTGGCGTGAGTACATGACTGATCTCCTTGTAGAGGAGACCGACGCTAAAGAAGACGTAGATCCAAAATGTCGCAGAGCCGTCGTCGAGCCAGTGGTCGCTGCTCCGGCGACATGCTTCTCAGTCACTATTTCTAGGTTCTCATGCATTCGCTCCAGGTCTTCATACTTCTTTGCAGAGACGTCATATTGGTGCGTGACAATCTTGCGGTAAAATACGACGCCAAATACTAAGATGATGATAAGTACGGGGACCATGATGGCCGTCGCAGCATATGCTGCCGCTTTTGAGAAATATGCAAACTTTATCCAGCACATTAGGATGACGTCGAGCGTAAATAGGAAGAGTGACACAGTATTTGTTAGGACCCAGCAGAGGTCGATCAGTCGAATCATTGAGTCATGTGGTGAGAGCGACACTTGAGAGACCAGCGACATCTTAGCTACGGCACAAATATGCGGCAAGATGCATGTTCTAAAGTAAAAACAAAACTTTTTAGCATCGGCTAGCATCGAAAAATGGTCCGCCATTTCCGGTGACCTTTGACCTCAATAACAGTGTTTCAGGAAAAAACTTACGAGATCATGACAGCCAGTAGAAGAGACTGAGACGAGCAGTGACGTTGTCACTACAAAAGCTGTCATCAAAACGGGATTGGCATCTTCGTCATTAATTTGAAGTTCGACGGTAACTACCTAATTACAAAGTTTTGCAAAATGATTAGGTTTATAACATTTCTACCTTGCATACAAAAAAGTCAATTGCAAAAATCAAGTTTATCTTCTGGTATATTCCTTTCATATTTATAAGTTGAACTCAAGAACTTGTCCAAACATTATTTATGCATTCAAATTTTCCTCTATTAGAATTCCTCTATAAATAATATATAAATTTATTCCTCTATAAAAAGCAAACCAAAAGCGAAGTGGAATTCGTAAAGACGATTTAAATTTGACACAATTTCAAAATTTAGCAGAAAAAGGAATCTTACGACAGAGAATCCTGCAAATATTTCTGCCATTTCGGCACAATTTGCCAATTTCGATTTGCTGAGGTGAAGGCGACGCCATGCTAGAAATTCTGGCGTGTTCATCTCATCTTTATTCAGTGTGTGAAGATCCATTCTGAAATTTCTGTTCCAAACAAAATACGACTGACAATTAATAGAACTCAAGTTGTTCAATTTACTAAAATTTAAAATTGAGTTTTACTAAAGTTTAAAATCAGGCAATTTTTAAAAGCCTAGCAGGTACTTGATGAGTGATCGATGAATTAGATCTGTGTACAGTTTGATCGTATTACCCAAGACAATCTTAATAATGAAGAGAACTTACCTAGTTAAAATTCCTTCTTCGGATTTTAAAACAAGCAAAAATTTGCTTCAAATTTTTGTTAAACTTTTTAAAAAACGCATTGTCTGAAGATGGGCGTAACCTAGGTCAAATCTGCCCTCTCTAAAGACTCGTTTCCGTTATTCGGTTGTTTTTGCTCACTCACACTAATCAATGTTAAGAATACTATTGCACACAATTTGAATCTGTTTGAACAACAAGCACTTT
This sequence comes from Bilobella aurantiaca, assembly GCA_021029175.1. Taxonomy (NCBI): domain Eukaryota; kingdom Metazoa; phylum Arthropoda; class Collembola; order Poduromorpha; family Neanuridae; genus Bilobella; species Bilobella aurantiaca. Next base: position 10,125 of record VYYI01001285.1, read on the forward strand.
TGAAATTTCAAATAAATTTCAAATAGGTCGTATTTGGTTTTCAAACCCACTTTATTTCGTTTTCAGTTAGTAACCCTCCCTTGTAAAGGACTTGACTCCTAATCTGTCCCCATTGTGCCATCCCAGGAGGCATTGATAAGGATGTGAGAGATTAACTAACTCACTTTGTATTTAACTCTAATCTAGCTCAATTTACATTTTAATCACCTTAAGCACAAGGGAACTGTCAACAAAAAATGGTTCTTTAAAGGCCACTTAACAGCGTCATTCACCACAGCAAGACATGGAATCAAGTCAATTAAAGCCAATTTAAAAATAGGCTTTCACAAAGCACAAGGAAAGGAACACAGAAATACTGGAACTAATGCTTACGCATTATTGACAAAAAGTAGTGTTAATTGTGGGCAGGCGGTATTTAATTGCGTTGGAAATTTGACCTGTCTATGTGAGGTCAAAGGTCAACCTAGCTTAAATGTCTATACGTGGACGACAGGTGGGTCCAACTGACGCTTCATTTCTTCCAGTTCTTGGTACTTCCGGTCTGAGATCAAGTATTGGTGCTGGACTAGGCGTCGGTAGAACACCACTCCAAAGATGAAGACGCCGAGGAGGACAGGAATCATTATGGCTGTTTAAGAGGCATTTTCAAATTTAGAAAACTGGTGCATTTGAACAATTTTCAAGTTAAAAAAAAAAGTATCGGTCGGCATGTCGGAGTAGTTGTAAGCATTTGCCCAAAATTTCCCTAGGGTAATGTTGGGTACTGACTTGCACTAAAAATTGTGGAACAATGTGAAAAGTGTACACTTCCGTTCAACAGTTTTTGGACAATTTTGTTGGTAAGGGTGTCCTAAGGGTACATTATGGTTACATTAGGTACCCTTACCCGTGGCACACCAACTGGCAGCTTCAGAAAAGTAGGTGAACTTGATCCAACAGAGGAGAATGACATCTAGCGTGAAGAGGAAAATGGAAAAAGTGTTTCCAAGTACCCATGACAAGTCAATAAGGAACATCATCGTGTCGTGTGGCGACTCGTGAGCCTTCGAATGCGGCGACATTTTCGCCACGGTCTCAATATGCGGCAATATACAAGTCTATTTTAAATTTCAAAAACCATTGCGAAGAATTCCTTGGAAGTTTTGTCATACCTATTTCTAAATTTTGGCTTAATTTTGTCTTAATTTCGGCTTTGGTTTGAATAAAAAAAAATGAAAAACTTACGGAGATCATGACGGCCAACATCGTTGTGCTGTGAATGGGCATGCAAAAATCAAGTATTTAATTAACTTTGGCTAATTAATCAGTAAAACTGCTCAAGCACGAAAATGTCTTGAATCTTACCATACAAGCAAGGCTGTTGTCACTGTGAATGCGGACAGGAGGTACGGATTGGCATCATCGTTAATTTGCAATTCAACTGTGGCTACCTAGAACAAATTTTTCATTAAAAAAAAAACTCTTTCAAGAAATATTTACAAATAATCCACTCACCACTGAAAAACCAGCCATTCTATCAACATAAAAAAATATTTCTGTTGCAGTCTTTCTTTTTTTTTAATTTTAAAAACATAATAATAAAAAAATTCTTTAAATTTTACACGGCCGACATTTCCGTGATTCCTTGTAGCTTCGCTTTGCTCAGGTACAAGCGTCGCCATGCAATGAATTCTGGTGTATTGACATCCATTTGCTCAGTGTCCTCCAATTTGTTGCTCTTATGTATTTAGTAATGAATAAATTGCAAATTTAGTAAATTAGTAATAATATACTGCAAATAAAATCTTAAATGGCAATTAAAGTTAAAAAATCATCAACATTATGTCATTTACCGGTTGTTGTCGGATGTCTTGCATATGAAAGGCAACGGAGCCACAATAATGACTTTCATCCGGAAGGCTCCATGAGACAGATCGAGGGCCCCCGCGTGAGGGGACATGGGGACTTCGTGGGGGGCTGGGGGCGGGGGAAAGGGACGGAAGGCTCAGAGTCGGCCTCATTTTTCAAAACGGCACAATTAATCGAAGAAGTAGACCACTTCGTTGATAATTTTCCAAAACGCAACTGTGGAAGATACACTGTAGACTGAAACCTCATTGGAAACCTTGTTATTGTAAAGTATTTGTGTTGTAACTTTAATGGCCCTGAAAAATTGGATCGTGAATCAATTAATATCAATCACCAGATGCAGGATTCAGGAGCTTGCGTGCCCTGATAGTACGAGATTTATGTAGAGGGAATCTCTGAATATTCATGTTATGTCAACATCCACCTAATAATTGTGCTAATTTTAAACTAACTTCAAATCAATTATCACTGGAGGGTCAAGCGTTTTGCTCAGACGTTGCTTATGCTTACGCTCCACAATACGACACATTTAGAAAAGCAGAAATAAAAATATTGAGTTGAATTAATCTGTAATTGTTCAATATGAGTGTGCATGTTGTTTTTGAAAATTGTATGCTCAAGCGCCATGTAAATGAAACGCTGTTTATCGAAACACTGTCGAAACATGAACGACATAAAGCTAATCTAAGCTGTTATAAATTGGGAACAAATGATGGCGGCACAAACCTCTAATAATTTCCAAAACTTCAATAATTACCTGAAATTGGTTTCTTTTTAAATTGAATTTCTATTTACGTTTAAACTTAATTCAATTAGCATTAATTAACTCGCTCCTAAACAAGGAAATTGAAGTTTAGTGAAAGTGCAAAAAAAAAACTAAACATAATTTTAAGTTTATGTTTAATTTTTTTTACACATATTTTTGTCCTGCGTTTCTGGATTGTACGCTGAACCTCCTCAAGTGCCAGAAAAACTACTGTCTGTCTGTCTGTAATAACGAAGGCCATTTTTTTTACTATATTCAATTACCCTGCAATGAACTGAAGTTTCTGTAAAAATTTGTTAACAATTAATTACAAAGAACTTGACCCACTTGTCTGACAAATGTAATGTTTGCGCATGCGCAACTTACAGCAAGATGCGCATGTGCAGGCATCTGCCTAAATTGTCAAGGGCAACTTTCTCTCATGCGTAAAATGAGTTTCAATGGGTATAATTTATCAAACAAAAAATAATTTATCTACTTATTTAAATATTGTCTATTATTAAATATTTGTCTGTTTATCAAACTGTCTTTAATTGTGATGATTTCCGATTTAATTGTTTGAGTACCTTTTAACACTCATAAAAAGATAGTAATTATTGCCTCCTGTCCAATTTATCACTGTGCAGCGATTGTGCTGAAGTTTTCTTCGCTGAATCGAAAATGACCGACAAAGCGCCAGCGATTGGAATTGACCTCGGTACAGCCTACTCATGTGTCGCTGTCTTCCGGAAAGGAAAGGTGGAAATCATAGCTAATGACCACGGTAATCGGACAACGCCGAGTTACGTCGCTTTCACAGATTCTGGACGGCTTGTTGGTGACGCTGCCAAGAACCAGGTCGCCAAGAATCCATCGAACACTGTCTTTGGTAGCCGACTAACTAATTAGCGTTAGAGTACGGCTTCTGGGGAACTGCACGACCCTGCGCAGCCAGACGAGGTGGAATTTTCCCTGCGCGACTACTTTTAAAACCGAACCTTTGCATAGGAAAGCTTAAAACCTCCAAATTCCCCAGAAGCCGTACTAAACCCCTATTTAAATCTAATTATCAATCAGAACAATCGCTAATCGCTTAAAGCAAATTTTGCCTTCCACTTGTTCTGTCTGTTAGCTGCCAAGCGACTCCTTGGATGCAAGTTCGACGACACTTTTGTGCAACACAACATGAAGCACTGGTCATTCGATGTGGTGCCTGTCCGGGGCAGGCCCAAAGTGGCAGTTGAGCTCAGGAAGGAGATGAAGCGGTTCTCCCCGGAAGAAGTGTCGTCAATGATGCTCTTTACGATGAAGGAAGCTGCTGAGGCCTACTTGGGAATGACCGTCACTGATGCCGTGGTCACGGTCCCTGCCTCCTTCAACAGTGTTCAGCGACAGGCGACCAAGGACGCGGCAACCATGGCTGGGCTCAACGTCCTTCGGATCGCCAATGAACCATCGGCTGCCGCTATCGCCTATGGGTTCGATAATGAACTAGTGCGGAGCCAGACAATTTGACACTGAAACTCATTATTTTTTTTTAATTAAAAGCGGTGTATGTTCGATTTAGGATAAGGGCGAACACAATATATTAATCTTCGATCTCGGAGCCGGTGTGTGCGACGTCACAATTGTGACCATTGAGGACGGAATCTATGAGGTCAAGTCCTTGGCAGGTGACACTCATTTGGGAGGTGACGACTTTGACCGTCGGATGGTCACTCACTGTGCTGATTTATTCAAGCTTAAGCATGGGAAGGACTTATCTTCAAACAAGCGTTCCATGCAGCGTCTGAGAGCTGCATGCGAAGAAGCAAAGAGAACGCTTTCCAGCGCACAACAAGTCTCAATTGAAATTGTCTCTCTGTTCGATGGTATTGACTTCCAGGAACCATACTCACGTGTCATGTTTGAGCACATAAACGCTAACCTCTTCCGTGACATTACTTGCCCAATCGAGAGGGTCAGTGAAGTCAATTACAGTTCGAGTTCAAGTTTTATTTGACGTCAATTCTAAAGGTTTATTTGTGTTAGGCACTTCGTGATGCCAACATGGACAAGGCAAATATTGACGACATTGTCTTGGTCGGAGGGTCCACTCGAATTCCCAAGATCCAGGAAGTCCTTCAAGACTTCTTCGATGGAAAAGAATTGATCAAGTCCCTCAATCCAGACGAAGCCATTGCTTCCGGCGCAGCACTGCTGGCAGCTTTGCTTGCTGGTGACAAGTCTCCTAACATTGATGATCTCTTGCTACTAGACGTGACACCGCTGAGTTTGGGCATTGAGACTACTGACGGCATCATGACCACTCTCATCAGACGCAACACAACTGTTCCAACCAAACAGACCCTAACCTTTACCACTTTTGCGGACAATCAAATTCGTGTACTCATTGAAGTACGTCCTTTGTATCTTCTACGCGTTTGCTTGCGTTCCTTGATTGATCGATCCCTAATCCGTTCACAGGTATTCGAAGGTGAGAGAGCAATGTCCAAGGACAATAACAGCCTCGGAAAGTTCGAATTGACAGGGATTACAGCCGCTCCGCGTGGGGTACCACAAATTGAAGTAACTTTTGACATTGACGCCAACGGCATACTCTACGTAACGGCCGTTGACAAGTCATCCGGAAAGGAGGCGAGAGTCAACATCACAAATGGTGACATGGGGCGATTGACTACCGCCGAAGAAATACAGATAATGGTCACGGAAGCTGAACGCGACAAAGTTGACCGTGAAGCGGAAAAGGTCGAAAAGGAGAAGAATCGGGTCTTGGCCAAGACAACCTTGCAAAAATACTGTATTAATATTAGGAGTGCCATTGAGAATGTCAGCAAATGGCTCGACGCCAACGAAACCGCAAAGAAGGAAGAAATCGAAGCCCAACACAATTATTTGAAGAACGCCATTGCTAAATTTTGCGCCGCTGGTGGAGACGGTGACGGGGCAGCAGCATCGATGGAAGTCGATTAACTAACTTAACTTCTACCGACTTCGTAAAATCATTAAATATTATGTAACTCCTTTATATGAATGTATGGGTGAGATTTATTTGAATTGGATAAAGCTACACTTGTCGTAAAATTACTTTAAAGTCTTACTAACGTTTACAGGAACTTTTTCGATCGTCAATTATCACTTGTGGCTCTCAAATTACCCTTCTAAAACGTCTTATGACTGCGGGAAAAGGTACTTTTGTTGAAAGCTGCCGTCACCGCTCGGCCCTCCCGTATAGGTGACATTGTAATTGTAAATCAATCGCCTTGCCTCCTCTTCATAGTCGGCGAAGGCGTGTCGGCTCTTACGAGCTGAAAAGTAAAATACAAATTGTTCTAATTTTACCGTTCAAAAAGAGTTAAAGAGCTCATGACCTGCATGTAAGTAGTACCTTGATTGACAAAAAATTGGGCAAAGTACTGCCCGATGAGCACAGCCTCACTCGTATGTGGAATGCTCTTTTTCCAGCTCCACTCGTAACTGTTCTTCTCGGGATGGAATTGGACGCCAAAGAATGGGTACTGGATGGCTTCGATACTGGATACAAAACGGGTTCCATGTAGCGGGTCACGTGACCAGGACAAAACCTTGTAAACGTTCTCTAGTTGGTGGGCATTGACAAGGACCTCTTCAGTTAAGCACAAGTTGTGAAAGTTGGAGGCAACTGCTTGAGTAGAAAGGATCTTCGTCACAGGCGAGGGGGCTCTTCCGAAAAGACGACTTTTGATTGCCACTGAAAAAAGTTAAGTTACAAATATTGGACTGTACTATAATTTCGAAATTGAATTAAATTCTACTGTCCTTGCCACTAAAATAAGAACTGCTGATTTAAGAAAATGTTGGCATTTAGACTTACGGCCTGTAAACTGAATAGTGGTAGAAACGTTATTCACATTGCAATGTGCCAAAGCGTCTTTATCGCCAAGGGCCTCGTAGACAAGGTACTCGAATCCGAGACAAGTTGCCCAGACAGGGAAGTAGTCTCCCTTGTCATTGGCCTCTTTTGCGAGGGTCATTAAATATTTACCAGCCGTTGCATATCCAGATTCGTTAAAATATACCCCACCACCAGGAAAAAGTAGCCTTTTAGAAAAACAATTCTAGCCTTAACACTAAGGTAAGATTCAGATATTGTTTGAAAAATACCCGTTAATGCCTTGAAAGATCTTGTCGTAATAGTCCCTTGTTTGATTAATCCTAAAACAGAACAACAAAATATAATAGTTAAATAGCTTGAGATTTAAAATATTGATAAAGCTGCCAGTGACAGTAAAGTTTCACTGTCACCGTTTTGCCTTTACGTACATGACAGGAACCGCTCGTCCGCCACCGCCTTCGACGAACTTAACGTAGGAAGCTGCGATGTAAAAGCGTTGATTTTCAAGGTCGTTTTCGTCATAATACTCCATAGCAAGGATACCTGGATTGGTTATTAAAGAAAACAATTATTCCCCAATTCCTAGCGATATGATACTACTCAATCCAATCACCGATAATTGGACGGTCGTTCCAGTACTCCTCTGTTACGTCCCCGTCAAGGGCCTGGGTACTGATTGAGTAGATAAAGGCGGCAGTGATGCCGAGGCTAAAAATGAGGACGAAGATAAGGGCGAGAAGTGCTAGAAATCGAAATGAGCAAAGGACATTGTCGTCTTGAAATGCAGGGCCATTGCGATGTGGTAATCGATTACTTAGCACTAAATGGTCACTTGACCTTGACCATGGCCCTAACCCTGTCGGTTGACCTTCCTTGTAATTAGCTTGTTGAAACTTCATTTTAACACTAATTGCTCCCTACAAAAAAGTAAAATTAATGACACACACACAATCAGAGGCTCTCATTCAGAGCAGCTGAGATACGCCTCCTGATAAATTATTTGATGACATCGTCATCAAATCTCGCATGTTTTGAAGGGTGGACGCGTTGAAAAAAAAATCTGTAAGAACTTATTATAAAATAATTCATCCCAACTTTTTCAGATAATTAAAATGAATATTTGAGAGCTGCTTATTATATTTGTGAAGTTACTGCGTAAGCGTAACATAATTACAATTACTAATGAGTAATATATAATTACTCCGAGGAGTAATTTTTACTACACACAAACAAAAACCCTTAAACCACAACTCCCGCAATAGTGCTTTAGGGCTCTCATGTTCTGAAATTTTATTTTATTAAGCCAAACAAGCCCGTCCTGTGACAGGAGGATTCCTTCTATCCTAGGACGGTCTTGTTTCGCCAGTTTTAACTTAAATTAACTTAAGTATAAATTATGTCATCGTACAGCTACGTCCGTTACCTAGCATTATTTTTTACCCTGAACAAATGACCATCTTACGCTTCAGGACTTGTAATTGTAAGCCATTGAAAATTTGTAAAACGTTATTGGTACGGTAGGCTAATAAAGTGGGACTGTAAAAATAGCTCAGTGGCATGCTACGGCACAAAGCGATATGACGTCCCTGGTGCTGGTATACCCTTCAAGTTTCTGGACCATTTTCAATTTCTAGGTTGAAATTAGCTTTTCTCTGCAGGAAAGTGTAGCAATTGAATTTACAAGTTTTGAATCTTGAAGGGGCCCTTTAAAGACCTTCATTCATGTCCCAGGACGGGCTTGTCGAGGCTGGAATAAATAAAAACAGAAAAATGCGAGGCTAAATAAAAATGCAAAGGGACAAGAGTTTTGCCCAGTTCCGCATTGTGACAGTGGTATTATTTGCCCATGTTCATGTTCAGACGCGAAGGGCTGAGAAGTAGCTTTTTGTTAAGCCGAATCGAGTTGGTTGGTTTGGTTGTTTACGCTAGTGACATCATCGGCGCAGCGACTCCTTTCAACATTCCTTTTTTAGTTAGAAGTTAGAACGTTTTTTCAGCCTAATTGTCTAATTAATTGTCGTTCCCCATCACCTGAACCTAATTAACTAATTAATTAACTAATTAAATCATCTGTCCGACCAAGGTTGAGAATCATGGCGTCGACGTCGTCAACGGTCTCATTCTCATTACAACGAGAACTCGAGGAAGGTGGGTGCACACGTTTCAGCGTTACTCTACGATCGATTGACTTTTGAAAAAGAGCGACGCATCAATTGCTGAAATGTTGTAAACGTTGTCATCACTTTGTAGGTGAAATCGATTGTGATGATCTAATGGCTCCGATGGAGGTGGACGACAATGGTTTTGCGACATCTTATGTTTTACCACATGAATCCAAACAAGTGGAAGTGGCACAAATTGGAACGAAATCAAGTACTTCCTGGACTCCATTCACCCCTAATTTCCTACTTCATCCAAATAGGTTTCACAATAGCAAAAGGTCCATTGGAAGGTTTCACGGGGAGTCATACTTGGGTCGAGTTCTCCAAAATCACCGAAATACGCTGGAAATTGAGGAAAGGCCAGGTTTTAAGCTTCGAAACACAATTCTCCAGAACCTGAACGTTCACTTCCAGCCAAAAACCGCTGACGGAACTAACTTAAACCTTCACACGACGCTGCAAAATCTTGAGAAAGGAGCAACTGCTCTATGGGAACTTGGAGCAATTCTGGAAGAAGTCGTCCAGTTTCATCGCAAGGTACACAACCTCTCAGGGCTAGTCAAGTCTACTACTCAATTCCACTCCAAGGCAAAATTGTTGGGCAAGCGCCGATACAACAATAAGTCGACGGCTCTCCCTGAAAAGTTAAATGCTGGGAAAATTCCAGAGGTTGTCGTTATTGCCGTTGTAGGAACAATTTGTCAAAGGTCCGGTGCATCCAAGCTACTCGGCTCCAGAGCTAATATTCGGTAAGTCTTTTTGCCTTTGTATTTCTTTCTATTTATTACATTTACCATTTGAGCTTGTAGCGGCGATCTCGCTCAGTTTTGTTAAATTATCTTGTATCCGATTGCGCTTTAGACACTTTTTGGGATTCCTGAAGCGCCTTTTCTGGGCCGGTACAAGCTCTCGCCTCCACCTGAGCCTCTTGCTTGAGGTGGTGGATTCGGGCCACTGTCACTGGCTGGCTGGAGTTGAGGAGCCGACGCTGCGAATGCATGTCTTTGCCAAAATGATGCTCTGGTTGCTCTGCGACTATGTTTACAACATTCTGCGGCTTGGCTACTACGTCACAGAGTCACAGACGACGCGATTCCAGCTCAACTTCTACCTGAGCGATACCTGGAGAAGCATCACTTCTATCGTGAAGCGCAGAATGAAAGAAGCTGGTCGCATGACCTTGGCTGAGCCATCGACGCAAGCGACTTCCAGCTTACGCTTTATCCCTAAGAGGGACGATTTACGGGCAATCGTTGCTGCTCTGCCGTCACAGAAGTAACACCAAAAGACGATGTTAAGTTAATTAGTAAACAAATATAATTCTATATTGAATGCAGGATTTCCAAGTTCAACATGCTGCAATATCAACTCCTACTGCGCTTTCTATGCAGGACAATCGCTCCATATTGTATGTTTGGTTCTGACGACTTCTACCTCAGAAATGCATGGCAGCGATTCCGAGAAGAGTTGGTGGAAATGGGGCACCGAAACTCAAAGCTCTATTACTTGCGAGTCGATATTGCGAGTGCGTATCCTTCTGTAGATGTCACAAAGCTCAAAGCGATTCTCAAGGAATTGGTCGGCGAAGGAGATAACTTAAAGATAATTCTTCTCTGTGCTCCAAACTCAAAATCTGATAAGAAAAAAGTAAAACAAACTAATTTAATAGTTGCAAAATTCTAAAACCATTCATTTTCATTTGATTTTTCAAACGGAACGCCCTTTCTGCTAAACTATTTTTGGGTTTAGAAACTTATTTCTGTTCTAACCTCGGACGGCGCTGATCTCAGAGTTCTGAAAAGGTACTATCACAGCTTCGATTCTGGAATTACAGAGGACGAACGACGGGTTAGTTTGTCTCATTCGCGATTACACGATTTAGGTTTCATTT
>VYYI01001286.1:0-20635 GCA_021029175.1 Bilobella aurantiaca
ACCATTTTGTAATATCTGAATGTCGAATCTCAATTCGCATTATGTGGATTTCCCTACTGATCTACTAGAACTTGAAACTTAAAATTTCAAAAGTACGAAGAATTTAAACAAGTATTTAAAAAAAAGTTTTTTTTTAAATTTTGACTCAGAATTCATTTTGTACGGCAATAGCCTTTTGTTATTGTTTGGTGATATAGGCTATCGATTTCCGACATTTTTGTGCTCTGGTCAATTTTGCAGTTGACAGAATGAGTTGGACCTTTGCCAAGTTCATTAGTATATTTAGTATCTTAACATCTTCTGAATTAACGCTTCCTTTAGTAGTCTCTGAGCATAGTTCCAAAACTTGTTTCCATTCCTTGATTTCTCTCAAGAGACACACAAGTTCCAATTTGGGTTGTTGGGAATGGAAGAAGTGCGATAGCCGCCGCCGCGGTGATGTTTCCACCGCTGAAAAATCCAGGAAGAACGTCTCGAAGTCCTGGAAACTTGTCCATTATCATTTCCCTTCATCTTCAAGGCAGGGAGCTCCTCTGGATGTCGTAGTTTCCGATTAGAGTCACCCGCATTCTTAGACACAAAAACGCCTCATCTCTTGCAGATGAGTCTCAGGGAGATGATACGAAGATCATTTCCTTTTTTTTCTTCCTGGGAAATGGAAATGGAAAACGACTTTTCTGTCAACAACAAAGTCTCATTTCTATCATCCACAGGCATACAGTGCCGGTGTGGAGGACGCTTTACAAATGAAAGTGAACAGAGGGTGAAAGTCGACAAACACGTTGAAGCTTTCTTCCAACATATTTCTGTTTCTGATAATTTAATTTTTTTTTATTAAGAAGCAGAATATTCATATGATCTTCATCTGAATCAATTACTGGAGTTGATTCAAAATTCGTTTTATTTTTCAAAAAAATGCTCTGTACATTATGAGATGAGTTGGGTCCTATCATGTCCCTTTATCAGAATGGAAGAGTGCCTTCTTAATGAAACTCAATCGTCAAAATCCTTTGTATACTTTTAAAAGTCAGCAATCATTTCAGAGTGTGTAGGCAATTTTATCTCTCCAATTTTTTTCTTAAACCCATCCAAGAGAACCACTGAAGGTGAGAGACTTGCTTTGCATGGAAATTGTCCTAGAATCTTGGACATCAAACAAAAGACTTTCTCCCATTTGTTTAAAGAGAAAAAAAATCGCTGGGAAGCGTAGGGGCGGTGCTAGATTTGCATAGCTCCGTAACAACTAAAGGTTCCTTCTTTTAGCGTCCGGGCATTAGGACGAAAAAAAAACAACAACAATGGCAGCCCTCCTCGAATCTTTATGCGAAAGTGTTATGCCTGTCCTTGTGAATCGAGGCGAGAGAAGACATGCTCTTAGAGTGCAAAAAACTTTATAGCACTGGAACAGAGGTAATTCTTGGAATCTATTTTACGGGAATAATTTGAGAGGCAAGCAAAAGCCCAAAACGGGAATTCAATTAGGCTAAGGAGATGTGGAAGACAATACACGTAAATCAATTTTCGATTTACTCAAAGTACGAATACCTGACATATCTGTCAAATGCCCTACTTTCCAAGAACTTGAATTGAAGTGATTGGCCTCGGAATTGAAATTTGGGTACGAATGGCGTTTGATCCTGAATTTTGAAAAGGGATAATGCGGTAATAAAGATGAAAGGATGAAATTGAAATCAAAGAAAAGGATTCTGGGGCATTTCCTCTTCAAAATTAGCTTCTCATCGAACGCTGAAAATGCTTTAGGGCTCTCCATTGGGTTTTGCATATTTCACTCGCCTAGCATTTTTGCGGCTTTCGACAAGAATACTTCGCTGTCCTTCACAACTTTCCAGCACAAATTCGCCAGTATTTTTATTTCTCCATGGATTTTTGCCTATGGTCCAGAGACAACCAATTTGTTGCTTTGTGTGACCTTTATGAAGGGCTCGGACGTGAAGGGTCCCTTTGAGGAGCGTGGAAGATAAAAGGAGATGAAAGAGTCGTAAAGTATTTGAAATAAAATTGAAATTTGCGGGAGATGGTCAGAAATGAAATTTCATCTGCATATCTTGCCAAGCTTTTCTTTGAGAGGAGGCCTTTCTTCTAAGTGGTCCAAGGGATGAGAGTCAAAGGAATTTATGAGCACTTGCTCTTCTCATTTTGGAGAAAGCTCCACTTTCACTTTTTTGAATAAAGCTTTTTTTGCATGGGGAGGAGTGGATGGAAGTGATGAATTTGTGATTTTGTTTCAATTTCTGCCCTCTAATGCAGGCACTGATACGTGACAAATTGACAGCCCTGGAGGCTGAGCTGCGCTACTCGATGATTGAAACCCGAACTCGGCACTTGGCCCCTGTCATTGACCTCACAGGGTCCACAACAGAGCGTGACAGCGTGTCCATCCGTAAGTTCAAAGTTGAGCTTATACCCTTAAGTAGAATGTATTGGTTGGCCTTAGAGAAAAACGAAAAATGGACATACCAAGGCCCTCAATTTCGTTTTTACCAACAGGAAAGAACTGTGGATCTGACGACGTCTGTGTCCCTGATTTACGACTTCGAGTTTCGCAGTAAGTCAATGTTCTCACCACCATGAACAGTTACTCTAGTGGCAGATGCTTAGGTCAGGCATAAATCATGATTTTATTCATATCATTTCAAAACCGATTTTTGAGCTGAATTTATTGTGAATTTTGGAAAAAAAGAATCGAGATATATCGGCCAATACCCAACGTTTTATCATAAGGTTTATGTATTAATTTTCACGTTTTAGTACTCCGGATCAACGAGCTAAAGTAATTATACTACAACATTAAAAGTTAAAGGTTAACATAAAGGTAAAAGAAATTACAAAGTCAGGGTTGGAATTTTTACACAGTAATTTGCAATAGTACAACCTAACAGTTTTAACTGACTGATGAGTTGTTAGTCAGTGCCTCTTTGGGTTCTTTAGTTACTTACACTTACTTACACAGGACCTGTAGCTCTTGCCTTGTGCATCGGAACTTGCGCAGTAACTTTTTTGGTATGAAATTTTTAATTTTTTGAAACGCTATTTTTGCAACCCTAGATCAGATGCTGCTTTTGTAATGGGTTCCACGGAGCGCATTTGGATAGAAATGGAGGTTGAGAACAATGGCGAAGACAGTTTCGAGAGCATGTTGTATATTCAAGTGCCGCAAGGCCTCTCCTACGTCAGCGTCGATCCAATGGGAACAAGGAAAGACGTTCCGATCCTTTGCTCCGCCCCCAGCCCCTCCACCAATAATACAATTCGCTGCGACATTGGAAATCCACTTCCAGCGTTTGCTAAGGCCAAGTTCAGGGTCTATTTCCAAACACGCCACGGTACGGAAGTCAAGAGGAGCTACGAGTTTTTGATCACGACAAACTCCACCAATCCCGAAGAGGCACTTAGGACTGGTGACAATTTTGGGAGAATCGTAATGCCCATCACGGTGCGAACGGAATTAAAGGTGTACGGTTCCTCGCAACCACAACCTGTGACTTACAATATGAGTTCCTACGAAGGGGTCGTCAAGGCCAACGAAAGCCACATTGGCCCTTCAGTCCTTCACACTTATGAAGTCAAGTGCCTCGGCCCAAGTAGCATTGAGGAAGCAAGCGTCATAATCCTTTGGCCAAGCTTCACTGCTGATGGTAAGCAAAATTTTAGTTATTCGCAGAAATACAAAAGCTTGTTTGAGCTCAAACAAAATAGAATTTCTAAAAAAAAAGCGCTTTATATCCTACCTTCGAATACTAGAAGGATAGTTTAAAAATTCGGAGCAATTTTTATGACAAAAATACCTTAATAGAAAGTGCTTTATCCAAAAATGTGAGGCAAAAGGGAAAGCGAAATCTATCCAGCGAAAGCCCATAACGGCCTTCCATTTTTATTTATAGCGTACTTTGAAACTGTCGGAACCGATTTTTGATTGGACAATGAAAATGATAAAATATGTGAATGTGACTTGATTTTTATTTTAAAAGTGTGCTTTTACATAACAATCTGAAGGGAAGCACAACGCTTGAATTGCTTTAGTGAGAGTGAATGGGCCATAAACAAAAGCTGGAGTGGAAGAATGAAAGGATATGGGAAATTTTGAGGTTATTGCTATGTGAAATTTCACGTTCTGGAGAAGTTGACTCCATTTTCTGGAAAGTCCTATGATTTTTCGATGAGCCCTCGCCTGGAAGTTATCAAAAATATTTTTCTCAGGGGAGCACTTCCTGTATCTCCTGGAGGAGCCAGAAATCGACGGTCCTGCCACCTGTGAGCCCATTAACACTGTCAATCCCCTAGGAATCAAGATCCAGCGAACGAGGTACACGGTCCACTCCACGGACGCCACGGTGCAAGATGGAGAGGGCCGTCGGCGAAACTTTACGTCAAGCACTGAATTTACTACGGACTCTGGGACTTACACGCAAACGTTTAGAAATTCTAGCTTTGAAATTTCTCGACGAACGTCCTCTACTGGTGGAACAAGCGGTGGCCATATTGCCGGAGTCAGTGGAGTGGGTGGTTCCTGGACAGATGGGTCAAGCGGTCGGTTTGATTCGGAAGAAGAGTTGGGATGGGGTGGTCGCCACCACGGAGGAAGTTCAAGCATGACAACTTCCGGGAGAACACAAGGAGGCCGCGGCGGTGGAGGCATCGGTACAACTGGCTACAACTCCACACGAACCACAAGTACAATTAATAGCTTTGACTCCGGCCGTGGAAGCGACTTTGATATTACGAGGACCAGTGGCACAGGGAGTGGGTTTGAAGGTCATGGAAGTGGATCAAGGGTCGGGTTCGGCAGCGATTTTACGTCAGAGGAGACTAGTTTCCGAGGTGGAGGCAGAAGTAGCTTTGTGCCAAGGTACGGAGAAAGAGGGTACACTGGCGGAGAGCGCCACGAACATGGTTACCCTCATTCGACGTCAACTGCTGATGAGCAACGGTTTTCGGGAGGTGGCGGCAGCGGCAATGGGAGAACAGGCGGAGGGCGCCAAGAACATGGATACGGTCATTCGACGTCAACGGTAGACGAACAACGATTTTCAGGAGGTGGAAGTGGGAGCGGGAGAACGGGAGGGGAAAGGACGTATATTTACGTTCCGGACGCCGCTCGCGAGGACAGAACGTTTACTACAGAGTCAGGAAGCCAGGGAAGACCAACAGTGCCTTTTGGAACAGGCGGTGGTGCCAGTTTAAATAGCAATGCCGGCGGCGGTACCAGAACTGAAATCTGGAGAGAAAGTGGCACTACCAACGGTAGGAGAGGTGGAGAGGGCAGTCATACGACAACCAATGGACGCCGCCGAGGCGGTGAAGTTGATGATATTCATGTCGCTTTTGACAACTCCGAAGTAAGTTGTTGTTTTTAATTGGGCTAATTTTTTAAATTTGTGTTTTAAATTTGTGAAACATTCAGTGATCTTCTTGCTTTGAATATTTGCTTCGGTGTAACGGTGAGAAGACCGCGGATTAGTAGTGGATCTGTAGATTCGTACTAACGTTGCTAAAGCCTTTGTTTTAATAGGAAAACGTTTTAGAACGTCACCGCCGTTCCCCGGCTGAGGACGTCGTTCCCTGTGGAAACGCCAAGTGTACTCGGATACGGTGCCGCATTGGGCCTCTGAGCAGTGATGCGGGTGTCACATTTTATTTGCGTGGCAGGGTCTATGCGGATACGCTTCGGAAGGTAGGTTGAACCGCGGGCTAATAAGATTCTTTTACTATTTTTTCTCCCACCCAACCGCGGCGGCGGACCGTGGAGGCACCTTGAGAGCTCCGTAGTGTCATTCCAACCCATTTAATTCTGGACAGTCCAGAAGAGGGTCATTGTTGTAAATCAGGCAGGACGCTGGAAGCGATTATTTCCTCCCTGCTGGAACCAGCTCCCTTACCAAATTGGTTTCTTATTCGCATAATCTTCAATCCAGAAAGCGAAACAGCGCTGGAGCATGGAAGGGAGAAAGTACTTTTCACCATTCCGCCGCACGAACACAATTCAATGTCACCAAATTCACTTTCTCCCTCCTAACATGTTTCCTTCCAGCTCCAGCGTCGAGATGCGAACATCCCTGTCCAGTGAAAGCATTCACGGCTTATATAAAAACAACTTCAAATGTTGAATGAAACTATATTTATTCCTAAACAAATACATATACTATTATTGAAAAATAAATTATTTAACTAATTTTAAAAAATAGGCTTAAAATATGTTTTGGATTTTTTGTTTCAATTTACTGTAAACTTTTCCTCTGTTTCTTATGCTTAGAAATTCGCTGGTGAAAAGGTAGAATTACATTCTACGCTGACGACGCGTGTGACACAGTTGCCGAATAATGTGAGTCCGGACATTATCCAGACGAAAGAACTGATGCTGACCACGACAGTGGAAGAGGACATTGACCTTTCTGTTCCAGCCCCTATCCCCTGGTGGGTCTATCTCCTTGCCATAATCGCTGGTATCCTCTTCCTTCTCCTCCTGATCTATCTACTGGCAATGGTAAGTCGATAGTTTTTGGATATAATGCGACGTTGGATAATAATTTCAATTGTCCTTGTCTTCCAGTGTGGATTCTTCAAGAGGCGACGCCCAATTCCAGGACCTGAAGGTCAACCACTCCATCGAAACGGATATCGTGAATGAAAAATGTAAACCTAAAAATTGACCCTTAAAGTCAACGGTTCCCCCTCACTCGTCACCACACTCGATTCAACCCCCACCCTGCCTTAAATTTAAAAAAGTGTCTTGTTTGTTATTTTAGTGCTCTTAAGTCTCTGCCACTGCCAAAAGTATTAAAGCTAAAAAGTGAAGTAGAATAGGCAATTAACATTTTTTAACATCAAAGAGAACCTCAAAGAATAAAAGAATCTCCGACTCGGGAACATAACAAGTCCTATGAAATGATTGGCACGCTGTTTCGAAGGATTGTGAAAGGTGTCTTTTTATTCGTTTTTATTATGATTTAAAATAAAACAAAGTAACTTTTACTTGGTTTTTATAACGCGATTCTATTTTCCATTAAGGCACGACGATACGATACGAGGCATATTCAAAAGAGTTTTAAAAAATTTGAGTTTTTTGATTGTCGAGTTTCGAGTAGTAATCATTGTCATGAAATGAGCTCATGGAGGAGGGCTAGCTCGGATCAGCGAAATGCTTTTGTACAGAAAGAAATTCGGCGCTTGGGACACTGGCGGTAGAACTTGAGAATGAAGAAAGGGAAGACTCGCTGGCCTCGCTTCTGACCGAAGAGGAGTTCGTGCCTGAAGCTGAGGAAGTATTTCGTCGCATGTGAATTTCTTCGCTGATGGTCTCGAGTCTCTTGAGACTCGCAGCGTAGCGCCTCTTTGCTTCCACAATGCCCTCTTGCAAATTCTCAATTTCAGTCTTTACACAGTCCAAATCAGCGTTTAACTGGTCCTTGAGCTCAAAGTACGGTCTTGACTTTTCAATTTCTCGACTTAGCCGTCGTTCAAGGTCCTGTACTCTCCGTTCAGCTCCTGTAAACTCTTCGGCCAATAGCCTATGATCGGATTCTGAAGATTTCTTCATCTCCTCCGCTTCCATTACCTGAGAAATTGTAGAAAATTGACTAAAGGTGCCCGAAAAAGAGATGTGGCAAATAGCTGTGAGGACATAATTTGTTGGCAGAGGCTTACCTTCATAGTTGCATGGTTGAGAACTTCTTGCCAAGCGGAATCAAGAGCTTTAGGATTACGAAGCTCTGCCTGTTTTACCAGAGCTTTCGCCTGGCTATGAACCCCTAGATATAATCAACCCATAGAGAAGTCAATTAATCCAAATGATACTCTCGCAACAGCGTGGTTCATCGAAACCAAATTCGAGACATACTAACCATTTGCTCGCTGAAATTGTGCCGCCGCACGAAGGCACGCGCGATGACACTGTTGTGCAGAAGCCAATGCTATATAGAAAGGCCGTGCCCGGTCAATGGCGGTGCCGATACGCTTTCCAAGAGTTTCAAGCTCTGCCCCTTGACGCGTGAGAAGAAGGCGAAAAGTGGCATTTGCTCTCTGGAGATCAAAGAAAATTGGAACTGAGAACTAATCTGAAGAAATTAACACGGGCGACGGACCGTGATTAGCAAATTTGATGAGAATTTTTTCTTACGTCAAGTTCTTGCTCTAATGAATTGATTTCATTAGTTCCAGAATTTAAGTTCTCAAGCTCAACCTGGAAGAAAACCAAATTCCAACTGTCGGTTCATACACAGAATTACGAGGAGTCTCAAATTACGTCTATATTAGACATAACAACTGAGAGTGAAATGTTAGTTGATGATGAGAAAAATGACACAAAGATGCGATTGGGATTGGACTGGACGGTTTAATGCTGCTATTTTTCCCAAGAGATTATTTACCAAGTGTCAAATTACGGATGGACGGACACGCAGAATCAAATTTCATCGCGTTTAATATTGCTAGCGCTGCCAGCCCACCCAGTATATCTCGCGAGCTCCAGTATTTAGTTACAACTTATAACGCGTTATCAAGCTTTTCTTCACGTTCGCAGTCAGTGAAAAGAAATTGTCGTATGGCGTAAAGTAACATAGCAGGTTTAGGTATTATTGTCAGCCATTTTCGTTTCCCCTCCTGCTGCCTCTAGTCTGCGTAGAATATCAAAAGAAGAGAAAGTAACTTTTAACGAGACTCTGATTTCAATTCGTTATATCGATTGATTTGACACAGAAGGACTGCCAGTGCTGCAGCAGCACTAGACGCAGGTTGGAAACCCTTGTTCTATTTGTTCGCAAATGTCAACAAAAGAGCCTTTGTAAAACAGGAAGACAAGTATGGTGATAAGCATCTCCATTCTCAACAGCCGCAGCCAGCGCAGAGTCTGGATTCAACAACTCGACAACCACGCACCCACTAAACGCTCACTTCTTTGGTCTAGTGAAACGTCAGGTAACGAATCACGGGCTCACTAACGTACCATAACATGCTAAGACTTGGTAAATCTAATTTAACCTGAGATCAGAGTCTCAATTTAAATTTGATCCTTGGGATGATAACCTTTCCTATGTGTGAACAAAAGAATCTAAAAGGAACAGAATAGTATCAATTTCAATTCCAAGAATTGAATTTTCAAAGATTAGATTACCCTCGACACGCTTTCTACGAAGGAAGCAGAGACGATCAGAACGACTGAGACGAGGCAGAATCCTTCCTGTTCCTATTTATTTGTGCCTGTCGTCTGTATGTATTTTGTTGGTTTCGTGTTATTGGATCACATGCAGATTTCCGGTATTTTGAAAGGCGAGTATTCTAGAAAATGTAATTCTGGAATCCTGGAAGAGGAGAGCGTAGAGGGTGGGAGATGCAGAAAGCGAGTGATGATGATGTCTTTTCGTTGCTACGTAATCCAATAGCCCTCAAGCTGTGCCGAGTTAGAAGAACGTTTCAAAAGAGAGAATGACATACTCTGCATCCATCGCAATTTGACAAAATCATCAGCTCCGTAAGCGGTCCAGACTCGCTGATGGGAAAAATCGCTCAATACATTATTATAAATCTGACCCTGGACTGGTTTTGTAACAGGAAGAGTGTATCGATCCACGATCCGTCCTTTCTCTTTCTTTTAGCCGGAAAAGCCGTGGCGGCGGGGGTTGCTTTTGGCAGAGAAATAGCAGGAAAAAAGAAAGGAAACCTCCCAAAAATCTCACTGTGAACCTGTCAATCTCTCCTTTGCTGCTGCCAGATTACACACTCAGAGCGACAAACTAATTAAAGCCTATGAATTATGCATATACCGAAATACGGGGATCCAGGTCTTCTTCATCAAAATCAAAGTCCATAATTGGTTTATGCGGTAATGGTTCGGTAGTAGTAGTAGAGGCACAGCTGAGGACGAGTTGGAGATTATGAGATGACAATGACAGGGTGGTTCTAATTCACTTCTTCAGGCACCAACGATGATTGATGTCAACTTGAATCAAATGTGGAGGCGATACGAGGTGGTCTATCAGCGTTTTTCTCCTAGAGAACTGGAAGACACGGCGTGAGGACGGTTGAGTGACATTCTCTCTGTGGAAGATAATATAAAAGAATAGAGTTATCTTAGAAGGAAGAGTTAGAGCCTCTATAAATCAAACGATTATCGACGGGTACCTTACCGTAAAGTGGCTCATACGGATTTCAGATTCAAGAACCCTCCATTACGGACCTTCCGGGGAAAGCACTGATCGCTGAAAAATAGAACAACAGACGATTAAAAATCGAGATGCAGCAAGTAAAGGAAAAATACTGTTTTAGGTCTATCTTATCTTACCTGTATCTTTTAGAGAGCGGTAGAGGGTGAGGGATGATTTTCGGTGATTGGTCCCAGGACACAAAGCTTGAATTGATTTTAATTAATGATTTTTGACTAATTAATTAATTAGTGGTAGTGGCTATCGTTCTTCGCTCATCTGATTGACATTTAAAATGATAAGAGAGAAAGTGTAAGAAATTGAGTTGGGTGCTAAAGACTGAAATGCCTGAGAACACAATGTAAACAAATGCCTAGATGGCCCTCGTAATCTCTTTCTCAAGACAGTAGTCCCCCCAAACCCTGAGCCCCTTCGCAATTGGACGAATTTAAACCAATGGGAAGCCTCAGAACAAAAGGTCAATCACCCCTCACTCCAACAATTATTTAAGATGAGCAAGAGTTTAGCTTTCGGCCTTCTGCAGCACAGCAAAATTTAGAACAAACATGTAAGCCAATCCATGAGTGACTGTCTAACCAATTAGCATTTTACAGGTGTATTGATCCAGGTGCGACACGAAGACATTAAGACCAAAAATACACTACTCACTCAACTACTCTACATGCATGTGACTCGAACCCTTCTTATTTAGTTAAGAAATTAAATTTAACGTTTTATGGGACCTAATTTGACCATATTAAAGTTGTAGTAAAGATGTTGAACTACCACTTACGTAATGTCCTACGGATTAGTAACTCCAAAATAAGTAGCCAGATTCTGCTTGTGAGAAATTCAAATTCATAAAAAAAAAATTCAATAAGTTTTAAAATTTTCATGAACTTGAAAATCGAGCAAAAATATTACGAATTCTTTTTTTTTTTCGTGTGTTGCTTAGTGTTGCGCTGGTCGCGTAGGAAAGCTTGTGGGGAATGATGGAAAATTAAGTTTAAATTATTAGATTATTGAATTAATTTTCTAATTGGAGATTAATTATGTACTGGGAACGCTGCGCTGTCATTTTTTTCAAAATTGTGGGAGAGCATTAATAGACAGATCCCTGGACAGCCTTCAACAATCAAAGACTCATCAGCAAGCTTTGCGCCGAAGCTTAAATAAGCAGGTTTTTAAGCATTAAGCAGAGTTAATTAATTTCCCAAAACTTTTGTTTTAGCTCGAGTAAGTGGGAAAGGGTATTATCGGCAAATCTCTTGATCATATTCACTTACTTTCTTCCAGCATCCCTCAGCGTGGGAGGAGAAAAAAAAATAGTGATGTTCTCTTCGTATTGGTTATTAAAATGTAGTTTGAGAGAAAGTTGCCGAGGAATTTAATTAGGCTTTCTCTGAAGTGTGCCTTGGGATTCGGGGATTGTGAGAAGGTAATGGAAGGGATTATGAAATGTTATTTTTATTCATTAGAAGAAGATATTTCATTTTGAAAATCCTGTTAATTGCTCTCCTAAAAGTTATAACAAGTAATAATTCTCGAACACGTCTCCTTTTCCCTAAGCTTTTACTTTCACTTTGAATTCCACTTTCCCCTCGCCCTCCCTTTGTAACCAGTGAAAGTGGAAATCATCATAAGTCTTGAAGGCCCCTCCACAAAACCTCCCTCGTAAAGCGCCACACTTTGTATAATAAAAAGTCAAGAAATGGAACGCGGCGGCGAGCGAGCGCCTTTTCCACGGTGTCTGTTATTCTGAATCTTCCCACAAACGACCCACTCTCCCACACTTTACACTTTTCACCATCAATCTTCCCTAATCCAAATGAATCGTCCTTTGGCTTCTGTTTTCAAGTTTCAAAATAAGTTTCTGGGCCTGCATACCTACAGATAATCCAAACAGAATTCACAGCAAACCAGATTATCAATCAACTTGATTTGCTAATGTCTTGTCTATTTAAATTAATTGTCATTTAGCTTTCGTTTGCGTGTAACAAAACCAAAGTCTTAGGTTTACAATAATTTCATTCAACACCTTTTCTTGTAGATTTTCTCAACTTCACTTTCACTTCCGATGAATACGACCTCTTTTGTACTAAAAAAAAACAGTACGATTCCACTTTTATTTTAATGCGTTGCATGACTGTTCTTTTATCGTTGGGTTATTTTGATTTTATAAATTACGAGAACGGCTATCGTTAAAGTCAAAGGGATTTGCATTACTATTTCAGCCACCACATTTGTATTTTGCTCACAGAGTGCTTGTCGAAGCGTTAAGGTCATTTTGTGCGGAGCATTCAGTTGGATCAAAGAGATAAAAGATCGAAGTCAAAATTTCTTCTACCAAGGGAAGAGGCCTCTTTTAAAGTTTCGGAACTCAGATGGATGATAAAAATAAAAGTTTGGGACAGTGCGGAGGGACCAAGATTGTGTTTTTTTTTTCAAATGGAAACTAGGATTTTCCGATTTGAAACTTTCCTTGTCTTGCGGATGATACCGCAGTTCCACAGTGTAACAGATCCACTGAGCTCAAGTGGAGCAAGAAGCCTTTTTCGGAGAAGAGAAAATTGACTCTCATTCGCTCTGAATTTTTTTTCTTTGGTGAAAGTTGCAAAGTGAAAGTTTAGAAGCGGACTTGATATGATAGTGAAAATTTAAGTCGTGGGTAATTAATGGGATTCAGAGTGATGAATGGGTCAAACTAACTTTTAATTCCACGCTTCCGCTCTTGAAGCACTCATGCTTCTTTAGTATCCCATAGTCCTAAGCCCAACCTGTTATCGTCCTACACCAGAACATTCAAATTTTGAAGGAGGAAGTATTTGAATAGAAATTGGTCTTTGGAAATCAAATGAAAAGTTAATTTAACTTTCGAAAGTTTAATTTTCTAGAGAAATTCTGCGAAGCAACTTTTCACTGTAAATATTTCAAATGCAGTTTTAATCTACTCCACTACGAAACTTGATATGATGATTGAGACGACTCTAGACTATAAAACAAAATTATAAATTACTTCTGTATACCATTTACGTGGGGTGTTCTTTTTTTTCATTTGAAGAAATACTTCAGAGAAACGATTGAATATGGTTCCCAAATTTTAAATCGATTATAAAAATGCAAAAATTCTTAAATATGAAATCAAATTTGCTAAAAAATATGAATTAATGTTTGATTTATATAAAATTAAATGGGATTTATAAGAGTGGCTTGCATTTTCTATAAATTGCAAGGAATGCGTGGGAAAGTAACAAATGTGGCATATTATGAGGTTGTTGGTGAAAGCGTAGAGAAAGTGCAGGAAGCTACCCGCATTGTCGGCGTATCGGTGCAGAACAAGTAACGGAGGCGACATAATTTTACGCCTAATTAAACCCGCATTGGATGAGAAAATATGTTGCCGGAAGGAAGTTTCCTTTCCAGAGAACCTCCCTACTCCGCTTTCTCTTTTTTTTAGAACTCTCAAAGATGAGTTTCTAGCTGAAAAAGAAAGTAAAGTTCTGCTGGAGTCTCATTTGTCTAAGTTTTTCGGGTTGAGGATTTAGAAGTGGAGATTAGTGGTTTCTTTTTCCAGAGTTGGGCATTGCATATGTTTTCTTAATGATATGTGCGCTGGAAATGTTCGGGCCTTGAAGGGAAAGTTAAATTCTGGCATTTCCAACTAAAAAAAGGTCTAAACTAAATAGGGCCTAAGGATACTTTGGGTGAAAGGAGGGGATTCTTAAGATAAATGTAAAGAAGAGAGCACTCTTAACCTGCCACAGCGGACCTCGCTTTACTTTCACTTCCACTCTCCCTACGCTTTCACTCAAACTTTCTAAACCTCTTATAAATCTGCGACGGTTAAGGCCTTTTATTCCCATTTGGCTCCGAACGTGAAATACATTTATTTAGAAGAATTGATATCGTGCTTGCAGGGGGTCTCAGAAATGGATGTTCAATAAAATGTGGAAAATAATAGCATTATTACACTTTAACTGCAAACGTAAATGCAAGTCCTGGAAAAGCGGCATTATTACGTTCAATCTGTTAGAAAATCGGAACTTACAAGCGTCTTTTAATTACTTGAATTTATAATTTATTAAGTAACAAACCCTAATTTATATTTTTTTAGGATTAGTCCTTCTGATTCCGATTTAATAGAGCTGGATTTTATAAGATGAAAGAGCGAAGGGCAGAAGGCTATTTAAAAGCGATATGGATATGCCTATGCTGATGATTCCGGTACGTAGACGTAATTTTGATGAAACAGAATTTGAAATCACATTGAAACGACTGCTATAGATAGATTTCGTAGTTTATAATTTCGTGCTTCCTGGCTTAGCCATCCAAGAAGCCCTTGATTCATTTTGAAGGGAAGGTTTAAGGCAGTTTATCTGACAAAGTAGTTTGTGAAATTGATATGAAAGGAAGCATAGGAATTCGTAGTGGAGATAGATTGGCGTTAGATGAATTGAGCTGATTTTGTGCGTGGAGTGAAGGTGTGTGGGTATATGCGTGATGATGGAGTTAGTTTGTAATGTGATGGGATGAGATTAGGGAGAAAGTCATCATATCTTGGAAGCAGATGAGAGACATTTTTTAGCTCAAGGAGCCTATTACTTTCTTCGATGACATCAGAAATTGCTTTCTCCTCTTAAGGGCCATAAGGTCCTCACAACGCTATTAGCACAATATCACTCAACATTTTCCGCTCTCAAAGAATAATAATACAAGAAGGAATACTTCGCCCAGAGCAGAGCGGTTGTTAAATAGGGTTGCTCATCAAGCTAACATAGTTCAAAAGATGTAAAAAAAATAGTAAAAAGTTAACAATTCACTCCTAAATTTAATTCCCACAATTTTAGTGTTTGTAACAACAAAGTTTCAGCTCAAAGCCATATCTGCCCATAACTTTCGTTTGCATCAAGTGTGCTACTGCCACCTTCTTCAGCGTATCGTAAGTAAAAAATCATTAAACGACGCTAAATGTATAAATGCTTAAGTTCCTTAGTTTTTATCATAGTAATACGTATAATTTTTATTTTATTATGAAAAAAAAAACAGAATATAATCACTTTCAGAAATAAGCTGTTAACGCTGTACAAGTCGATTTGAAGGGCCAACTCACATGAGGGTGTTAGAATGGTCTTTTTACAGGGAGGGCGGGATGGTCTCCAAAAATACAGTCTCCAAATTCCGAGTAAATCTTTATAGGTCTCTCTGAATTCCCCTAGAGACGCCTTTTTCCCATCATCTTAACTCCGCCGTCCTCGTTACATTCCTCGGTCCTTGCTATTTTGGAGTGGCGTCTCCGCTCTCTTTCGAAATAAGAAGTTAGGGAGATTAGAGGGAATGAATTTTGTGAAGAGGAGTGGACAGGGGAGTCTGATTAGATGGTTGTAGTGGGTGCTTAGGCGGAGATGGTGGGCATTTGTAAGGTAATGCTAAGTCCTTGTGCGCTTATTTTATGACCATTGGAAGGGATTAGGGGCCTTGAAGGGAGGTAAGGAGTAATGGGGTGTTTGTCTTTGGAGAAAGTGAGGAGAGTGTAGAGGTTGAGGCTTTGAGAGATGTCTGGTGGTTTTCAGGGAATTGGAGATAAAGGAGAAAGTGTTTAATATCCTACTCACTCAAAGGCAGACGAGGAGGAATTCAGGAAGCATTAGGTTGATTAGTTTGATTTTTCACAAAACAATTCAACCCACTTTCTCCCATTCCATTCCCAACTCATCCAAAGTACAGCGCCAAAAGGGAGCGGAAATGAGGAAAGTAAGCAACACACTTTTTTACTTTCACTCTCAAACAACCACCCTTCCTCTCACTTTCACTCTCAAAAAAAACTTTTTAGTTCATTTTAAAGCCATTTCATTACGACAACAAAGTGACCGTCAAATTACATTAGAATTAAAAAAAAACAATGTGCTTTTAGTGAAAAAAAAATGGGGAGCGGACATGGAGAAAGTAAGAGGCACGCTCTCAACTTTTACCCTCAACTCTGAAAGAACCACGTTTCCTTTCACTTTCACTCTCAAAAAAAACTTTTCAGTTCATTTAAAAATCTTTTCATTACGACAAAGTGACCGTCACATTACTTTAGTATTAAAATGAACAATACGAAATAATATTTTACAGTAATGCTGTAGAATAAATCTAAAAAATGTTGAAGAAATCCAGGAATTTATTTCATTCATTCTTGTCAAAGTTAACAAACAAGGATATTTATATTCTTGACATTGCTGGACGGAATCTCTTTGCCTCTTCTGATAGTTAGAATAGTTAAGGACCAGTGTTAGTGTTGGATGAAAGTTTTCTAGAGCTAGAGAATGTGCTACATTGAATGTTATTATTGGCTTGGATGTAAAGTTTTTGTTAAGCTTGGGTTGAGCTAGACAATTAAATAGAGGAGAAGGCTTGAAATGGATCTTCGACGTAGTAAAGATATTTGGCATATAACTCCACAATCTCAGATTCCGTGTGGCGTGTGGAGATCAATAAGGTGTATGTGGAATGGATTTCCGTTTCCAAACTGCGCTTCTCGTCTGGGCGGAGGCTGCGGGAGTGGGCCCTTCGCCGCTCCTTCCCGAATTCCTTCATCATTCATCAGGATTCAAGGGAGGATTGGATGATATTCAAAGGGCCATCAGCCCAAGTGGAAATTGAAAGTAAAAGGGAAATATATTGAGGGAGGCTGCGAGGGAATTCCCGGTGGCACATTTAACACTTTTGACTCGTGGGATGCCTCTTCTGCCTCCTAAATGTTATGCTCTACTTCTGTCAAGAGATTGTTATTCTTTCGAGACGTGCCGAGAGATCACAATGCTTCCATTCACTAATCCCTTTGTTTCTGTCACTCCCTTTTCCTAGCACAGATTTCATTAGATTTGGAGATACAAGTGCGAGTGATGATCAAGAGGCAAGGGGTTATTCGAGACAGGTTTGAGTCAAAGATCCCGAAAGAACTAAATTGGTCAGTGAAATAGAAGATTCTTGGGATGGCAATTTCATTAGCGCCTTTCTCCTTTATTGCTTTCCTTCCTTTCACTCCCTCTACTTTCGCTGCCGAACGCCCGAAGGGCAAAAAAGGCCCAAATACGAAAACGCTCACTTGTTGAAGAGGATTCGTCGAATCCGGATTTGTCAACAAACACTCACAAGCGGACAACTTACCATTTTTCTTGACAAAATTGTGAAATTTCATTTTTTATTGCTATTTTTCAATATTATTTTCGAGGGAACACTTTAGTCGACAGATTCTCGACTTTACCTTCTAGGAATCGTTGGCAAATTGTGTTAAAACATTCAATTGCAATAATAATGTTGATAATTTATGAAACATAGCCTTAGCTATGCTTGTTTCTGCGCTGGTATTTCAGATAATATTTTATAATTGCCGTACCTGGTGCTGAGGTCAATAAGTAATAAAAAGAAAGCGATAATTATTTGTATTTATTTATTTTGCTCTTTCCACAAAACGTTTGTCAGTTTAAATATAATTTGCAGTTTATAATATCAGAGAAGACAAGTTGATGAGTATAAGTAGTTTATCACTACAATTATCATTTCATATTTTACGCATTCTCATCAAGGTTTCATTATTCAAAACAAAAGTTCCGTTCCAGGACTCAAGGAAAGGAGCTTTTGATTTTCACAATTAATATTTCAAAACCATTCATATAGCATGGTGAATCGAATAGAAAATGCAAGCAAATGAATGCAAAAGTTCTTCCTTTCCACTAAATTAAATCCAGCTCTCTTGATCCAATTACATTTTTCCGCTTTTGGTAAAATTAGTTAATTACAATTATTATTCCTTGGAACTCTCGTATACTTAAGCATATAAATATCACAATAAGCTTCTGTTTGCTACTTATTATTTTAGGAATAAGTGCTTGTTAACATTCTGCTCAGTAGACGAAAAGCTAAGACAAATCTGGAAGAAGAAACTGGAAAGTGGGATGGGTTTGTTAGCCTAGGGTAGTGAAGCGAAGTGAAATTAAATTTGCATCTCATCTTCTATTAGCTGCTGGAAGATGTGATCTTGTTCCAAGGCTCGAGAGGCCCTCAAGAGGAGGACTCAAGAAATAACGAGGCCTACTAAGGGTCTAGGCTGGTTTACTTTTTGAGGATAGAAATCAACATCCAGAAATTAAATTAAGAGTGGTAGAAAAATAAAGGGAGAGCGTGTAAGGCCTCTCCAACCTTGGAAGAAAGTTAATTAAAAAGGAAAGAAAGTGTGGTAAACATTTCCTATCTCTACACTATCAAAAGTCAACTTCAAAATGAGCTTTCCCCTTTCACAGAGTCATAGTTTCTAGGTCTCAGAAAACAATGCGTTCGTTCTGTAGGAGCTGAATTTCGATCTCTTGGCTAGGGACAAACAATGGGAAATTGAAGGGAGGACTTGGCCTCCGAGGTCCTCAGGAAATTAAATGTCAAGGTGAAAATCCATTAAGAAATACCAAACCCTGAGAGGCCCATAATATTTTTAAGCGATTGTCTTCGGTTGGCCAAAGTCTTGAAAATCGGTTCTTTGAAACATACTAGTTTTCTAATCCGAAGGTCGAATCTCACTGTAAAGGTACAATTACAATTGATTTAATTTGGCACAGTTGGTTTGCGGCTTCTACAAGAGTAATTATGGTTTTTCATTGCTTTGAATCTGATTAGCACCTTTAAAGTGTTTAATTATCGGGTTAAACGTAGATTGGAAATCCATTTTTTTTGTGGTTTTCGCTTATATATTTCCATCGCAAATTTTGGCATTTTACATTTTAACTTTAACGATTTTCTATGCAATTGGATAAATTCTTTATCATTGAAGAGGCATAAGACAATGTGAGATTCTGTTCTTATTCTTCAAACTGCTTTCAAATCAACCATAATTTGGAAAAATTATACAAATTTTAATTATAACACTCCGCTTCGTTTCACCAAAAAAAACTAGTTCGAAAACTTTCGAACAAATGAGAATGTAAAATAGGTAAATGCGGTCATATAAATTCCAAACATTGACCCAAGGTATTCTTATTTTAATTTATGGTACATTAAAATATCTAATATAAATCCAACAATTTAAATAGAAACATTTAAATAAACAACGCGCTATTATAACCTTTGTATTTTTAGCAGTACATGTTTGGCAACTAACCATTTTAATATCTACGGCATCAGAGGGTTGCTGAAAGTTTAAATTTCTGTTGCTTCTAAACGTTTGAAGGCCCTTCAGTTCGACTCCTAGCAAGTCCAGAACTATTGTAGTGCCTTCCGAACAGTATCTTCTTAAATGCTTGCCTAAATTCTGGACTAAAAATGGTGTAGATGATGGGATTGAGAGTTGAATTAAAGTAGCCAAGCCACAGCATCAGAGAAGGTACGAATTTAGGTCGCGGACTAGTTTTACTTTGACACGACTCCGGCGGACAAATGGCGTCGTAGAGAGCCATCACAAAGAACGGTAGCCAGCAAATGATGAAGGCTCCTGTAATGATGGCCAGCGTTTTGGCCGCTTTACGCTCGCGCTTCGATTCCATCGTTTCTCGTCTTGTCTTGACCCCAGTTCCGCCGCCGCCGGTACGTGTAGCCATGACCCTCAACGGGGTTGACTCTGGAGTGGGTCCGGCTGACTGACCCCCGCCATTGGCAAGTAGAGCACTTTTTTCAGGACTTGGCGAGTTGATGAGACTGGTAGTGGTGGTGGCTTCGGGGGGCAGGAGCCGTCCCGCCCCGCCCCCGTGGGGGTTGAAGGGTACCCTCCGGATCCGCTTTCGTGCCGTTTCGTAGATTTTGTAGTAGAGGAAGAGAATGACGGCGAGCGGGACGTAGAAGGAAGAAAGTGATGCAAAGATTTGGTAGCTTAGTTCTTGACTCACGAGACAGTTGTGATCTTCGACACGTTTGAGCCAATCAGCGTCCTTCCAGCCGAAGAGTGGAGAAAGTGAGACTAGCAAGGCTATGAGCCAAATTAGAACGATCATTTTAATGATCCGGGACGGATTACGATGGTGGATGTAATCAATCGAGGTTACGGCCCAGTACCTGGAGGAACAGAAAAAAAAGTCAAGGTCATCGATCCACTTTTACACTTTTACAAACTTTCCACAAAGGTAACTTATCAAAGGGCCTGTAACAAGTTCACTGTAAAAGTTGCTTTTGCTTTCTAACCGGAACTTTCACCTCTTCCTCTCATTGGGATACTTTTAAAATGCTGGAAGCTAGTACTTGTCGAATTTAACCTTTTTTTTTTGTTATTCTCAGGATTTTAACTTCCTTGTGCAATTTCTTTTATGTTTTAAAAACAGGTGATTGAGGAAATTAGAAGCCAAAATTAGTATTTTGTAAACTTTCGGTAACAATAAGCTTCAAAGGTCAATAATGAAAAGCTCTCATGCGAAAACAAATTGCTCCTATGAAGGTCCTCCAATGATTTGCTGATATGATGTCATGTTTTCAAAGTTTACCAACTTTTAGTTTACAAGTTGTTCAAAGGTAATGGATATTAT
>VYYI01001287.1:0-20619 GCA_021029175.1 Bilobella aurantiaca
CCTCTTGGACTTGCTCAACCGACTCCTTTCCCCGTGGGTGAAGGTCGAGGGTGACTTGATTCGAACTTTGACCTTTGAGGAACAGAAGCGGCGGAGCATGACTGGAGAGGAAATCGTGGCAAACTTTGGGAAGCTGACTTTTCTTGAAGCTGAATTTCCACAGCTGTCTGTCAAAGAGGACCCAGCAGAGAGGGCAAAGAAGCTACGAACGTTTGCAGAGGAGATACGGGTTCTGCTAGAAGAGGCTGGAGGCTACCTTGGGATCCAAAATATTGATCAAGCATATAGTCAAAAGTAAGAACAAGGACATGCTTCTCCGATATTTCGAACAGCATCCTTCAAGTTTTATCCTTCCAAATGACTTCCTCCCTTTATCGCCTGACGAAATACAACCTTATTTGACAGGTATGGTCGCTGCCTCAACCCTTGCCTTTTGGGCTATGGTACGCTGATGGCTCTGCTGCAGGCAATTCCTGATGTAGCGACACTCCGTGGAAAGTTTCGAACCAGACGGATTCTGGTTTTGAACAAGGTGCATAGCGGAGAGAACCATGGTTACGTTGGTCATGGAAAATTCGGGTCCCTAGGGAATCGCGGTCTAGAAAGCGGAGGCTGGAATGGAGTCGGAGTGAGTCAATGCAATTTGACGCAGACGCAGCAAAGCGGTGCCCCAACCCCTTTCTCCCCAATGGGTCCATCTCCAGTCTTTCGACCACGTGACACCAATATCTTTAACTTTGAGCAACCTGTATCTCTCAGCTCACCGGTAAAGTTTACAATTACAATACAAATTACAGCACAAAGCAAAATTTAAAAGGAAAAATGCATTTTATTATTTTTTTTTTAATAATTTTTGTTTCATTTTATTTTTTTATTTTTTAGGTCTTTGATATGTGGGTGGGTGACAATAGCTCTCAGGCCTCCCCACCCCCAATGTCACCCTCAATCGTTTGGGCTTATCACCCCTTTTGCTACCCACCGCCCCCAGGATCTCCTAATTTGTTTGTAAGTATCAGAGACTTTTTTGTTCTAAAATTTTTTTTCCAAATTTCCAATTCTAAACTCCATTTCAACTATAGATTCCAAGCTTTCCATTTCCCCAATGGAATTCGAATCCGTCACCGAATCAGCCCTTGTTGAGCCAACCGTTTGAACTTGAGCACCAACCTCAAGCACCAGCCCAGTGAAACCTCTAGTTGTGTCCCTTCAAAATGTCACGCTAAACCTAACTGAGAAGTTTATGAACAGATTTAAATTATTTACTGATTATGGTTGATAATTAAATCTCAAAGAAACTGCTCAGAACAATTTCGTTTCATTTTTTTATTTTGAAAGCTTTGGTTTCCATTTTGTACTTGCGAAATTTATGCCATGGACTGATGTGCAGTGACTATTGGTGCAGAGTTGTCCAGCGTATCGTACTGTTCCCTTTCTTTTTGCTTGGCCAGAACTGCTAGGACTTCACAGACGTGGTCATCAAGTGCAAATGAGGCAATGATCACGTTTGCAAGGGCAACGAAGAAGAGGCCGAAAATTAAGTACGTATTTGTTTTATCCAGAACGCGTTCAGAGAACTCGAAACGTGAAATTATTACGTAGCCGATTCCAACCAAAATCTGGAATTACAATTTAAAACAATTTCAATTTTTAAACATTTTGAATAAGCGTATTTGAAAAATGAATCGCTTCTGAATCAATGCAAGTCGTCTGTAAAGTTTAAAAAGAAGGAAACAGTATAAACGCTACTAAATTTACGTATTTTAACTGCAACTGTGCAACTTCGTCTTTTCTTTGATGCCGTGACGAACGTATCTTATGAAATGTTGAACGTATTGATTCACTCTTTATAACACTACTTCACTGTCACGGTTTATGTGATTGGCCAAGAAAGTGGTCTAAACCAGCTTGAAAACGAAAGCGTTTTCTAAATTTTTTCAAACAAATGATTGGTTCTTACTTCGACGAAGATGCATGAGCAGATGAGAAAGTAGTTGAGTGCAGGGTACGAGTGTGCATTTGAGTAGGCCATGACGAAGCGTAGTTGCGAGGCGGAGGCGGAGAGGAGTGCCATAGTGATTATTGCGTGCGAGAGGGCCATGGATCTGCGCTGCACGAGCATGCTCGCCGCCGCGGCTCCCGCCAGTGCCGTTCCACTTAGATGTTTAGTTTTGGAAGGCCCGTAAGGGGGTCCAAATCCTCCTCCTGCGACGGATTCCAGAACTGATTCGGGACTCTTAGACACCAGAGGTCAAATTTAGGGGTCAAACGTACATGACTCTCAAAGGAGGGTAGAGGAGCATGCGTGGCTGGCCCAACGGCTCCGCGCCTTACAGAAAGGTAGCGACGAAAGGCGTCCATGTCCGTGACTCCTTCGGGAACCTCAATCGCCAACGGTGGCAACTCGTGCCGAGGAGCGTTCGACCCACCACGAGTACTTCCGACACTGCCCGAACGACCCACTCTCGAGTTAGAGGCTCCAGAAACATAGTTTCCATTGACACTGAGCGATGCTCCGGAGCCTACGAGTATGAAATAACGGTGTTTGAACAAGAAAAACTTTCGTTTTCAAATTCTGAACTGCTTGAATACACATTTTTCAAACAGTTTGTAAACAGTTTCTTGAACTAAAAATGTATTGAATCTTTACTTACCACCAGTACGAGATGACCGCTTCACTTCAGACCCGCCAGGAGGGGCTTCCTTTCCACGGCTTCCCTTCCGAATCAAAGTCTGACCTTGACCTTTTTTGACCTCATTTGACTGACTTTGACCTCGTTGACCTGTGACACTTCCACCGCCAGAGCTTTTCTTAAGATTGGCTTGACGATCCTTCTTGACCAAATTTTGGGAGCCACTCCTGCTTGGTCCGTCTCTGCCCATGCGCAATGAAGAAGTAGAGCTAAAGTCATCGCCCTCGTCTTCATCCGCATCGTCTTCTCGGTCAAAGTCATCGTCATCCGCATCTTCATCCTCCGGGTATCTGTCCATCTAAAATTCAAAATCTAACAAATCAGCCCGTAATGGTAATTCATTATCAAAAAGAGGGAGTCTACGGTTTGGGCCAGCTTTTGCGGTGAAGGCATGCGCAGAATCGAGGCTCCGAGGCGTGAATTTGGCGGGATTTGAATTCGCTCGGAGGATGAGGGGAGGTCAGTCCGACTCTGATTTTGGCGGTCGTAGTAATTGAATGGGTTTGAAACTGCTGGAATTTCATAAGGCCTTCCTCCATGACGTCCCGGACCAACTACTTCGTCAGCATCGTCATCCTCTTCTGGAATTTGTGGCGGACGGCGCTGATTGGAGCTGGAACTGTACCCACCGCCGCGCCCCTCCTCCTCCTCCAACTGTTGCTGATGGGCCACGGTGGTGGTCAACTTCTTGGTCAACTTTCGGTTCATCCTGGACTCGGGATTTTGAACATAAAGTTTATGCTATGTTAGTGTAACATAAAAATAATTTCACATTTTTTTCTTTTCACAAAATCTGTAAACTACAAAGCTTGCTAAATAGGTAAACATATTTCCGTTTCCAACGGCAGCCAGATGGTGCTCAAAAGACTCATGAACGATTTTGAAAAAGTAAAACTAAAACTTTTCGCTATTCTAGGAAAATATTAGTTAATTTTCGAGAAACAGCAATTTACAAGCGTTGACGTGAGTGTCTTATTGTACTTTCAGTAAATCCGTTGAGTGTTTCTCGGTTTAAGTAGTAATTGAAGAATCATTTCATGTTCCATATTTGTCCTGAATATACTGTTTGAGATTTTTGAATTTAGAGTTGATTTCATCAAAACTATTTGTGAAAAGGAAAGTTCTTAGACGGTCTTGCGGTCGTCCTTGATGAAGAGGCTGAAACGCACAGATCCAACGCCCTCACGTGAATAGTAGAGGTTCAAATGCTCTTCGAAGGCTTTGCAAATGACTTGAACGAAGACGTTGGCTGGAAATCAAAGTAGAGAGGAAAGCTTAGACAAATTAAAAAACTTCAAGTTTACTAAATAAATAAAAAATTTAATTTCAAAATTTAATTTTAATTGAAAATTCATTTAATCAATTAGATTAGGTAAATTGAAAATTTAATTAATCAATTAGATTAAATTGACCCAAACGATCATAATTAACTCACGTTTTTGGTTCTTGAACTGAACAAGGACGTACGGAGTCCATTTCCAACGCGCCTCTTTATTCTCCGGTGTTTCATCATTCTTAGGTTTTAAGAAATTTTTGACTGGAATTCCAGGCTCTGGATAGTAGACCACGGTTCCAAGGGCATCACGATCCTCGCTGTCTCGTGTGCAATAAATCCCAACATTATTCTTCTACGAAGTTCAATGCAAAATGTTATTACAATATTTCCAATGTTTTGCAAGTGTACCATTATTAGTTGATTTTTTACTAACCATAAATTCCAACTCTTGGGGTTGGTTTTTGTACTTCTCACTTCCCTTCAGCAACTTGTGATATTCATTGAAGCTACGATGATTCGGGTCATCTTTTTTGTAACTTTTGTCTAATTTCTTTTTAAAATCCATCCCCATAGGATTCGGTTTCCATTTGAAGACCTTTGTGTAAATTTAATCAGGTTTAGGTTATTTATTTAGTCTTGTTTTGAATGGCAAAAAAATATCGAACTGTTATCATATGTTACATGGTTGAAACGAATAAGAACGCAGGGCTCTCCGGTAGAGTAACCATAATTCTTCTCTTCTGTACAGTCACCCAAATCTCCTTCAATTTCTGTAGAATAGAAAACAATTAGTTACAACTAACTTTCGTAAGTTGGCTAAATCGTTGCGAAGTAGTATATTAACACTTTATGAATGACCCTAGCAAAGATTAAACTAGCAACTATTATTCTGTAAGGTCGTAAAAACCAAGTTTAGACTACGAATCTTCGTCAACTTTCGGTATTCTTGCCTCGAATGGGTTAATACTCACACTCGAACTGTGTTGAACAAAGCCGTGTAGTGAGCATAATATCATGTCGTTAACAAAATAAGCCGACATAGTTTTGGTATAATTTTAAAATCCCCACACAATGATCTGACTTTAAACAAAATATGAATTTCACAACTTACCGTATTCATTGATGTGGTTAATTACTTTCGCCAAACTGTCACTATACACTTTCCAGCTCTTCTCTTCTTTCAAATCGTAGTAAATCGTAGAGCTCCGAATCTTGAGCTTTGGATCTCTAGCCTTCTTCGTCCTTGGAGCAGTAGGAAAAACAGTGAGACCATTCGCACGACCCAGAATGATAGGAGCGGCATCACTCCCCGCGTGCGCCGGCTCAACTCCACCAGAAGATTGAATGAGAACAATGATCCAGAACATGAAGTATGTAAAAATGAAGAAGTAGTACAGGACGTAGAAGGTGAGGATTTTCACTGAAAGTGTTATAAAAGGAGCAGAATATGAGGGTTAATGTCAAGTGATTACTCACTCCAACTGTAGCCCGTTCTTCCGAGGACGCGTCCATTGACGGGATTGTAGATGAAGTAGCGGATCTTAGCCAGCGCTGACTTATCTTCCTCTTGTGGGATATCCATCACCATTTCAGAGGGTGCTACGGATTCACCCGGCATTTTGGGAACTGGAGCTGCATCAGCAGTATCGGCCGATGCTGGAGGAGGCGGCGGCGGTGCTGGTGCATCAGGTGCCTTGGCCTCCGTGGGCAGTTCTACTGGTCCTGGCGTTGCCATCTTAGCTCTGCGGAACATCAATGAATTGAATGTCATGACTATTAGTGTAATTAGTAGAATTTTACAATGGTTAACTTTAACGTTAACCACTCAGTTTTTACTTGTATACCAATTAACTTAATTGTCAACGTGTAGAAACTTACTTAAGCTAGAGTCGCTTGTCAATTACTTGAGCAAATTTAAGTTGGCAGTTTTCGAAGTTAACCAAAATTATCTAATTAGATAACCGATTAATTCCAGCTTTGACAATTGCAAAGCAAATTATGCAAATGAAAGAATTCCAAATCCAAGAAAGCACAATTTGCGCTCTTTATTTTGAATGACAACAAAACCTAATGCCTAATTCTGTCACAAAATCTCCATGGCAGCAAAGTAAAAAATTAAATTAATTTCAATCAAAAGATAAAATTTGAAAACCAACTTCATGTTGTTACAATTAAAATTCATCGTTTGAATCCTTGTTTCGTAATTTAATTGATTAAAAAAATGGATCAATAACTGAAATTCATTGAAATTAAATTGTGGAAGGATAAGAAAAATGTGTATTTATATATACAGTGAGAAAGATTAACCCCCGTAAAATAATTGACCGTTAATTTGGCGGGAAAATGAATTGCTGTGCAAAGTGAACGGGATTTGAGTTTTTCCTCCCCACCCAAGAGAAAGTTTTAAACGGGGGTTAATCTTTCTCACTGTATTATATACTATATTTAAAAAAATTCATTCAAGTTTATATAAAAAATTCAATTATGAAGTTTAAAAATAAATTTCGAAGCTGCTATATTTTCGAAAAATCTTTGATGAAGAAGAGCGCAAGAAGACATGAACATGTCCTCCGTCAGCGCTGACGCTGGTTCAGTGTTGACGCAAATCAAAATGTACTCAAACGACAACATAATCAAAAAAATTATCACTGATTATCTGCTTTTAGGAAACGAGCATTGACTTACTAACCCTAATTTTAAATAGGCTGTTTTGTGAAGTAAGTTAACATTAATTTTAACTTCGATATCGCTACATTTCTAGTTCCAGGAATAGATTAATCGCAAAATGTATCGAAATCATACTACCCTATACGTAAACAATAAATAGAGTCAATTGACAAACGTGCTCAAGTGCTATTTTCCTGTCATAAGACAGAATCGGGTTAAGTGGCGTTGTAATCATGATTAATTTTCCGTATAAATAAGGCAAAATTAAAACTAAAGAATCCATCCGAACTTCAAATCGACATCGATTTTTCCACTGAAAAAGTAAACCATGCGCTTCTTCGCCCTTCTTTTATTTATCGTTCCCACGTTTGCGCTTCCGGCTCCTAGGCCAGAAATCGCTGCGCATGCTCTTTGTAAGGAAAAAATTCATTTTATTAAAAAATCCCTAATTACTATTTAAATTTAAAACGGCTTTCTAATGTTATTTGACATTAACATGAGCTTCGGCTTAGCCTTTGCTTAATAATTAAGCTAAATTAATTAATTAAAATATAAAAACGATTTTTTTTTTCAGCCACTGCATGCGGGGAAACATTGCACGTCTCCGAATCAGCGAGAATCGAGCATCATCTCGGAGGAAATTACGGCGAATCCGAAGCTTGTCCATGGATTGTCCGGGTTGATGGAGCAGGGAGTCTGCGCTTTGACCTTGAGTCAAATGAGGTCATTGACACGAGAGCCAAGGTCACCGTGGCCACGGTGGCTCCAATGGAGGACTATGGCCTCTCCACCATGCTATACTCTCAAGAAATGTCAGTCTTTTTCAAAACAAAAAAAAAAGTAAAAAAAAAAGTGAACTAATTTTGATTCCAGGAACTTCACCAACGGACCCACCGCAGTGACCCTGCGAGGATCAATTGCAGTAATTACCTTCACCTCTGAATTGTACTTGGGACTGGGGTGGGCCCTCAACGTGACACGCGTGGGGACGGCCGATGTCATCTTGTCACCTGACAGCGTTGACCAAATTCATAGTGGGTCGTCAGGGAACTTGACCCACCCCGCCGAGGCCCCTATGTACAGTAACAATGAACTCTCGACCTTCCTGATTGCTCCTGCGGACTACAATAGCACATGCTACAGTGTGGGATGCACGACGCTTTCATACGCTGAAATCCTTCTGGAACTCTACTGCTACGACCGCGTGGACGTCTTCTCCTTCAGTCCTTACTACCACAATGGCTGGATTCACAGTCGTGTGTAAGTAGTAGCTGTAGTAGAGTGTAAGTGGTATGTTTGACGTCATACTCATTCGATGGCAAAATGGCGCTGAACAACCCACTTTCACTCTACTCAAATAAGTTAATAAACTTCAGTAATTAATTCCTAAACGTTTCTCAAGGATTTGCGGCGGTGAACCGAACGCTACCTTCCCATACCTCTCCCTAATGGCTCTGGTCACATTTGCGAGTGACTCATCTGCGACGGATGCTGGATTCAGGATCCAATACCAAAATGCTGCTTTCGCAGAGTTTTCAGACACCAAACATTCTAAATCAATTTAAATCATTCTAATAAACATCGTCAACCAAAATATAATTTGAACTTTCTTTTAAAATTCTATAAGATAACTAAAATAAGTGACAACTTATTTAATTAGCGGTTAGGTTTTTTTTTTCATAATTCTATTTTCATGAAAAATTCATATTTTCAACTTTTTTTTTAAACCGAGTACTCAAAGGACTCAACATTTTGTTTAATCAATGAAAATCCAGGTAATTCTACATTTGAAAAATCGATGCAAATCTATTCAAATCCATTTTAAGCCTTTCATTGGCTAACTTCGGTTACTGTAAAATGGAGCTGCAAATTGAAACAATAAATAGAACATGATTCGCTCTTAAATCCTTTCTAAGTTTTAGGAATTCACTCAAGCGACTATTTTGTGTTGTAACAAATTGTTAGCTTTAGAATCGCTTCATCAAAATGCGCCACGCCATTAATCGCCTTGTCTTAAGCTTGGGCATCGGAAGTAAAATGAATGCTTTTATGATATGGATCTCTACAGGGGCTTTGATTCACATAAGAATGGGTTTTAGCATCTCAGAGAACTTCATTTACTCATTCCTTGAAAGTTACAAGGTGTAGCAGCAAAGTTCTTGCAAAATTTTACACTAAATAACAATAGCGACCAGGATTTATTAAAAAAAAAAAACCCAGTTTCAATCATGAACTCTACTTAATCCTGATCAATTATTCTTAGAAACTACCGACAAGTTGAAAGTTGAACAATTTCGAAGTTTTCCAATCAGCTAAAAACTCAGTACAGGCACATCAAATTTACGATTTCCAAGCAGCAATGCAATTAACAGGTAAGTGATCATGAGATCATTTTTAATTTTTAAATCAACAATAGAGATCAATGATTTACTTTAGAAGAAAACGTCCATGAAATTAGTGATTGTCGAATTGCTTATACTGTTCTCTATTTGAAAATTTGATTAGCGAAAAAGCGAATACCTGGAGAAATATCAAACAGTGTTTTAAATTTCATTTCAAATTTTGCAACATTTTCGTTTTTCACTTTTGTTGATCTCACTGCCAGCTTTGTGATTGTGCCTTGAAATCGTTCCAGGAAAATTTTAGTCGGAATTTCTATTTTAGTTCTTTTATAATCTTCTTTTAAAATTAAAGAAATTTTGGGCGAGCACTAATCTAATATTGTGATAAAAACCTAACATGATCCTACATTAACATTAACATGAGATTTAACATTAGATTTAACAGTTAATCCTAACTTATAATTAGTAAGTACACTCAAGCTCACATCCTATCCCAGATCCTTGAAAACCAAATTAGAAGAAAAAAATTAATCGTGTTGGTATTTTCACTTAAGATTTACATATAGCGTCCAGTTTGTACTAACATGAAAAGTGCAAGTCAGGGCTTGAACATTATTGAAGTAATTGATTAATGAGCGATATGAATGGGAAATGAGATCAGATCAGAAATCAAGGCCAAATATGAAAATCAGTGTACGATCAAATGATCAAAAGGAACTCCACCCAAAGGCTATGCAAATTTTCCAAAAGTCAAAATATTAACAAATATCAAATTCATTAAGCTAAAAAATCAAAATCAGTTCAATAGCTATAGTATCGCAATCCGCTGAGGCAATAAGTGTCCAATCAATTAGTTCCTCCTGCAAGTGGAACTCCCAACGATAAATTAAATTTTAGCGCCAATTCCACAGTAAACTCAAAGGTTAAAATGGTTTCTCAATCCCCACTCTTTAGCATAATTGCATCTCTAACTAAACCCAGTAATGAACTTCACTGACACGCAAATATTTTAGATTTGATTGACTACTTTTCACGCGTTGAAGACAAGGACGCAGCAGAAGTGTGCTTCTATTGGCAAAGCAAAGCTATGTCCAATTAACTTCAGCATTTTCTACTACTTGCACTTGATTGCAAAATAACGTTTTTCACTGATTTAACAAGGGTTTACACCTATTAAAAACAAATGTTATGGATTTAACACTTATCAATCGTTCGGCTTGAGTGAGAAACAGAAGATAACTAAAAAAGATTCAATTTTAATTTATTGTTAGCCTAATAATTTTGACATGGTTAATAATAACTATAATTTGGAATTATGCCAGGAATCGTTATATGTTAGTATTGTAGTTGTATGCCAAATTTAGTAGGAAAAAAATAGGAAATACAGAAAAGATATAGAAAAAGTGTTTTGTTTATACATGATGCAAAATTATTATGCAAAAAGGAAATCTTCTTTCAGTCTAAATTCCAATCAATTTTTTTTACTAATTCCGTATACTGAAATGAGTTTTATAGTTATTACTATTTATTATTTTAATGGGTTTAGCTTTTAGTATTTATAATAAATTATTTTACATTTTTGGATACATGATGAATGTCAGATAGTTTACACAGTGTCAATTTCCGTCGATGTCAACTGTCCACCTTACTTTTGCACCTCATTAATTGCGTGTGGTTCATTTGACAGGTGAGGTGAGGTAGGGGTGTTGGTCCGTGTGAGGCATGAGGCGTCAAATTTCAAACAGTAGGAAACATTAACTGTAAGGAAAAAAAGAACAAAACGTGTATGATTCGTAAACGGAACGAAAAGTAAATAGGGGTAAACGTTAATTGCATGAAGTTCCTTCTTGGTGGATGTCTGACAAAATGGTAGAGATCCGTGAGGTCTTAAAATAGTCTTGGAATTGGGAACTTCCAACTGCAACTTCCGGAAGAAGTGTACTTTGCGCATGCGCACGAATACAAAAAAGCAATTGACTAAATTGCGAGTTCATCTTTGCGATTTAACTTTACATTTTCCTTTTGCATTACATCTCCGTTCGTGTTCTAATTGGCAGGCAGAACTTAAATTAACTTTACTTGATTTCCTACTCCCTGAGCTCATTCTCCCTTCATCCATGATGGCGGCGCATAGCCTTGTAATTGTAAACTATTATTTTTACAAATGTAATTTCTACAAATATTTTACAAAGTAAGGTTTACAAAATATTATCAAGTTATATTTTTTACAAACATATTTTTAGAAAGAATGATTTTTAAAACAAAGAAGATTTTTAAGATTGTTTTTATTATAATAGGTTCTTATTTAACCTTTATTTTGGTTATAGTTTTATATGTATTATTTAATTTCTACCATCATTTTACACTAAATTCATTTGTGCTCTTGTGCTGCGTTCCGGCTCTTAGTTATATTTAGGACTAGCTAAATAAGCCCGTTCTAAGACAGGTGAACGCAGTTGAATCAAATTAAATCCTTCCTGGCCAAGAACAGGATTTGGTTTTGGCTAAATTGTAATAAATACTAAGAATCTGATCAGTTTGACATTGAAAACGATTCAAAACTTTGTCTTCGAAATTCGACACTTGACAAAATTGGACTGCATCGGAAACGAGATTTGTAACGAAATTGAAACAGTAGTGCAATGCCCTTGTGGAGTTTAAATTAATGACACCGAAGAGTACACTTTATGTCGAAATAATGGCAAAACGCTTCATCTAAATTTTGTTTCAAATGTCACCTACATGTGGGGCACAATGCGACATTAAGACTTGTTTACGAGAGAGAGGCATCAGAGCATGACGTGAGACGACGTTTAGTAGTGCTAGAGTATTATGTAACAGCATGAAAAATGCATCATCCTGTAATTACATAATTCACCTTAATTGAATTCGTAAGGGAGGAATTGAAACCGCCTTAATTAAAATAAAGGACACGAAAAATGATTTTGGCAACACCATACTTTCTTTACTCTCCAATTCGTATTTGCAAGTCAAAATTTTATGAAACTGTTTTTGAAACAATTTGAATATCCTAGGAATGAAAAAGACAATTGAAAAGAAACTTAGGGATGTAAAAAATTGAAATATTTGTTGTATGCAAAGACAAAGATTAAATGGGTGAAGCGGCGACGGCGCTTTAGGATGGAGACGCTAATTTAAGAGGGAAATTTAAATTGCCGTTTTTCAATCCCACAGATCTGTTTCTCTTCCTCTCCCTCCTGCAAACGTTTGTTCCCACCGTTGTGACAGAGGGAAATTTGCATAAATCACTGCCAGGAAAGCAGCGGGCTGTTTTCGTGAGTGCGAATCCAAGGATCATTCGAAGGATTCTGCACATCGGAAACGAAAGTGGACGGAAAGATGTGGTCATGGCGTTCCCTTCCTACTTTAAGTCGCAGAGGCCTTTTCACGCGCATGCGCAGCAATCTGGCGCAATTGGTACGATGCGCCCAAGGCTAAACATATTTGGGCACTACCAGCACCATCAGGAAGTCACGCCGACGCAAACTGCTGCGTCAGAACGCACAAATACCTTTCGTCCTTCCCCACCGGATCCACTACAGTTGTTCGAATCAACGGAAGCCACTGACGATCAATTTACGCAAATTCCGCAGGATCGGCAAATCAGCGATTCGAGAAACGTTCCACAAGGTCGGCTAATCAGCGCTTCGAG
Source organism: Bilobella aurantiaca (assembly GCA_021029175.1). Taxonomy (NCBI): domain Eukaryota; kingdom Metazoa; phylum Arthropoda; class Collembola; order Poduromorpha; family Neanuridae; genus Bilobella; species Bilobella aurantiaca. The sequence goes on from VYYI01001287.1 coordinate 12,649, forward strand.
AAACGTTCCACAAGGTCGGTTAATCAGCGCTTCGAGAAACGTTCCGCAGGGTCGGCTACTCAGCGAATCGCGATACATTTTTCCGAGGACGGAGCGCTTACAGGAGAATCAGAATTTTAGGGGGTCTGCAGCGGGATCGCTACAGGACGAGGAGGAACTTGGAAGCGCTAGTCGAAGCAGCGAAGGAAACTTTGAGGAAACGGAACAACAGCGTTTCGTGCCAAATGCTGGGCAGCATCGTGCAGCGGAGCGCGAAAATTTAATTTACTACCTGTATCAGAGCTACTTGAACAGTTTGGCAAACAACATGTTTAGGCCAAGGCCATTGGTGCAGGTCATTCCAAGGGCAGATCGGAAACCACATTTTGAGCCGGAACGATTTGAGCAGGACGAAATTGATGGGAATTTGTTGACCTTGCGCCCTCCACCGCTGCCAACTGTGCCACCACCGTTCGCGAGCCAAGAACAGTTTGAGGAACAAACGACTTTTACAACAAACGCCAATAGGAATCCAACGCATTTCGAAGTTCCAATTCAACCTGTACTCAATTCCAAGTCACAATTTTTGGAACCGGATCCGTTTGAACAAACAGCGTTTCAAAAACAGCCGGTTCGTTCAAATGGAAAGCATAATAGGGTACATGTATTTCCTGCACTTCATTCCAAAAGTTTTCAGAGCTTCACGACGAACGCTGATCCAGTTTTACTGCACAATGCTCCAAATCCCCAGGCGCCAAATTCGAATCTCCGCGAAGCAGCTCCTTCGCAGAGACAAAGAACCTACGCAATTGAAAATTCCGAGTCAAATGGAATTCCAACGCGGAGTCGTGCGCGAAATCAAGTTCCGAGCAGCAATTTTGAAGTTGAGAATGTTGATCGTCAAGAAAACCAAAATGGCCGACATCATACTCAACTCAAGGTTCGTAGGCCAGATGAGCCTCCGGCAGATTCAAGACGACCGCAAAACGTTCCAAGGGTACAACAAATTCAAGAGTCATCGCAGCGTCCCAGCGTAAGCGATGACAGTGAAGTATCGTTTCAGGCTCGTACGAATTCAATGGACCCACTTCAATTTCCGAGTCGTGGATCGTCACGAATTCAATTGATGGAATTATCCGGTTTGCCCAAAGTCTATCCCTTAGCGTTTTCCGATGGAAATAAACTGCACACGTTTCTTGGACCAACCACCGATTCCGCCGCTGATTTGGAAGAAATAAGGCCTACTACGTACTCACCAAGAAAAACGAAACCGAACAAACCTAACGGAAAGTCGCTGTACTATAACGGAAAGGCGCTTGGGAAAATAGGTGGTCTTTATGCTGCGCTTCCAGTACTTCCCCAGCATCATTTCTATGGAATTCCGATTGACGCTCAGCCCACACCGCTTCAAGCGATTCCATTCCGAAGGTCAGAGGTCAAGGCCTTGAAAATTTCACAACCGCTTAAAACAGTACATCATGGATCACAGCGCCAGCGTCACCAATCCGCGGCTCCCACTTTTAATCAAGTTGTCCCGCGTAAGCCAATTCCTTTTTCCAAAATAAACAAACATTCAAATAAACAATTTAAACTTTAAAGACTAAAATAGCAATATTATATTTAAACAATATTAATTGCATCATTTCAATTGCATAATTTCAGGAACAGGCACCAAAACCTCGAAGGCTAACCCACGCAGGAAACTGAATGTCGAATTCAAGGGAAGCGATTTCGGAGCTGCGCAGTCGCAAGCTCTAGTTTCCACACCGCCGACTCCAATATTTGAAGCACCGTCTACGGTCACGGTGCCTCTAAAAATTGAAACTGAAACAATTACTTTTAGTAAAAGCACATCACCAGCTAGAATCCTAATGCGCAAGCCCAGTGACCGAAACCCGACGAGCAGGCAGCGGTCTCAGGTCAGCAGCGCTAAATCTAGAATTGTCGTTACCACGGCGCTGCCGTTGGAAGAAGTCAGCAGTGATTCGGACGCCAGTGTAGGGAGTCTTCCAGACATCAACGTCATAGAACCTCCAGTGGTGACCATCGCAGCTCCAATTTTAACGGATCCCAGTCCAACAAACAGGCCTCATAAAGTCATCATCAAGAAAATGCGCATGCGCAAACCCGCCTTAGAAGTAAATCAAGAATACAAAAGACGAAAGCCTGGGCCTGGACCTACTGCTGTCGATAATTCTAAATCTAAACCAACTGAGTTCCCAAATAAGTACAGCAGCAGATATAGGACTGAAGCCCAGATACTGCCGACCTCAATTCCCACGGTGACAATGCCTTCCGAAAGCGCAGCGGCGGTCAAAGGTCAACCGAAACTGACACCAGCGAGGCCGTTTTCGTCAACACCGCGGCGGCTTCCCAAGGCCACGACGTCCGAGTTACCGGCTTCCGTACTTCTTTCGCCAAAAGACGTCCTCATCAAGCGGAAACCAGCAAGAAGGATTCCGCAAGGGTCAATTTCGGAGCGATTAAAGGCCCTCAAAATTTCGGCGTCTTCGAATTCGAATTCTAGCGAAACTGAAAACACTGCTAGTGTACCTTCAACCTCCAAACGAGAAATTACGAGTGGTAAAAGCGTTAAAGACAGTAAATTCAGCAACGAAATTAAGACAATTCGAATGCCGGAAAAGGTCAATTCGACAGAAAGCGAATTTAGTTCGGAAGAAATGAGAGAATTTCTAGGAATTCCCAAAGCGACGACACTGCCGCAGCATAAAAACGAAGACAAATCGCTGGAAAGTGACGCTGAACATCAAAAAGAGAAATCTGAAACCCTGATGAAGGACGTTGATGACCTTGTAGATACTGTTCGAAATACTCAAAGGCAATATTTATCAATTCCAATCGTATCGACTACGAGAGCCAAAGTTTCTAAAAGTTAAGTATGAAATAGCCATGATCAAAAACCAAAAAAATGAGCACTGATTCTATCTGTATTTAATATCTTCATAATACAGTGTATTATGAAGATATTTTTTTTACTTTAATTGTATTAAAGCTTTAGGCTAGTTTCGCAAATTGGTGATTACCAGTTACTCGTTAGAACATATTTCCTGTTTTCGAATAGAACTTTACAAGACGTCGATAGTAAAAGATAGACATATTTTAGTAAAATTAAAAAAAAAATGTTTTAATAATTTAAACACCGCTTTTAAAATGTTCATGTTTTCGACATTAATTCGTTAACCATAACCATATTAATAATTCGTTAGTATGGGTAAAATTAAATGAGAGATTTAAATAGTTTTAACTTTAATTTTAAAAAATAGTTAAAAGGAATTGATATTATTAAAAGTTATTTAAAAACCAGAGGCTTCTTTGCATTACTCTTAAGTTTTGAAAGTTTGCAATTCTTTCCAAAAAAAACAAAACAAAAATGATATATTGTTTGAAATTTTATTATCCTGATTTAATGAGTAATGATTTACACTTAACTACTGATTATTATTTTGAAGCCAGCGTTGAAGGAATTGCATTTAGCATGGAATCCACTTAAGTTACAGCTACTGAATCAAGGGTCAAGACCAAAAAAATTCCCATGAAAAACTCATTAAGGGCCCATTATCGCTCAGGATCTTGTTTGAGAGCCCTTCAAGTATCCAAAACTTAACTCTTTCAAAGTTCTAAAATTGCTAAATTAGACGCCTTAGATTTTAAGTCTCATTCAGTGCTATAGGAAATATAAAAATAGAACATGCATACGATTTTGATGGAACCGATTTCAGATGGAAAATGTTAAAAGTTATCGCTGAAATTTCAATTTTAAATTGTTCCCTAATACTTCTCATGCTCAATTCTTCCTATTCGACCGGAGGTCAGGGTCAGGGGTCAAGGTTCCTCTTGAGGAAAATCAAAGTTCCAAAAGGTAATTGCTCAATTATTAAGCATTTAAATTAATTTAAATATTCTGGTGCTATTTTTTTAATTTTAATTTTTAAAATAAATTATTCTAAAATTACATTTTTGCAAAGGTAGCAGCCTCTCCTTGACCGCCCAAGTGAGTAAGCCCAAGGTACTGAGCAGCTTTGTAGTGGATCAAGATGCGCTGATACTGGATGCTGTCGTTGAAGTACCACTTTGGATGGATATTGATCGATTTGCGGATGCTGTCTACGGCGACATCAGAGATGAACCCACTGGACCAAAATCCAATCGCGACCAAAATTTTCAATACAGGGGGAAAGAACGGTAACATAATTAGTTAATTACTTAAGGAACCTATAAATAATGTAAATATTTAAATTTAAAGTTTCTTAATTTTTTTTTTACTAAAATTCATTCTCCACTACAGCGTTGTGTCGTTTCCGTTCGTCAACAGCTGCAATATTTTGATCTAAAAGTTTAAAATTGCTTTATTTGAATTGTTTTTTTAAATTTTAAAGGTGCCTTCTCTACGGCCATTTAGAAAGCCTTCTTTCAACCTTATTTTTCCTTCCTGCGCGGAGATCACATTCCTGCCTGCTGAAAGCCATTTGCGAAATGCATGAAGTTGCAACTTTCTACTTTCCAGGACTTTCACCAAGCCTTGCCTTCGAGTTGTTTCACCTTTTCTTGTCGTAAGTACTTTCCAATTTATTTATTTTTTTGAAAATTTTGAAATTATACTTTCTTTTTCAAAAACTAAAAAAAACATTATTTAAAAAAAAATGTGGTTTTTCAATTTTTAGGCCGAGTCTCGGTGGGAAGGACGAGTGCCATAAAGAGTACCGAATTGCGGAGGAGAGGGGCAAAAAGGGACTTTGCTACAAGTTTAACACTAATTGCCCAATTAATATTTCTGGATTAATTTTTAGTAGATTAGTTCCTCAGCATTTTTAATAGCAAAATAAAAACGACTAATTAAGAAAAACTAAAGAATGAAACTTAACTTATTTCTCGAACACTACATTGTACTTTCACTATTGTGATGAATATTGAGTATGGTATGGCTTATCTACTTCGGGAAGAAAGCGCGCGAAAGTTAAATTCCAAGATACACATGCTCGAACACATGTCACAATTCACAAAAAAAATCAACTCTTTTGAACATCTTTTCTAGAAAAGATAATTAAAGTAATTAGTTAATTGGTGATCTTTAGTTTCAAGTAACCGTTAAGTGGAGTTCATATACCAGCAGTGTCATGGGTCGCGTAAGGAATTCAAACCAAGTGCCACATCGTGCAGGTACCCTAAATACGAATTATCGATATAATGTAAATGCAGAATTGAAAGTTCATGATCTGGTGTCGCGAATCGCGATGGAAGGTAATTAATGAGCTATTGAATATTTACCGTTTATTTCTACACTTTAGGTCCTTTGGTTCAAACGAACAAGAAGCACAAAGCTGGGAAACATCGGACGAAAGGAACCATTGATAAAGAAACGAAGGGTTAGGAAAATTAAGGGTCCAAGAATTAGGGTTTTGCATTGGGTATTTTTGTGGATTGAAGATAAAATGTTTAACTTGTAAACTTAGGAAGAACTACATCAATTAGCTCAACTGGCCGACAAGGAAAGCACCATGTGAAGAGAGCGGAAAGGAAGAAGCAACTAGCAGCTGACCGAATCAAGAAAATTCAGGAAGTAGTGGACAAGAAGCGAGCTCAGGGAGGGATGCGTGGTGCTCCGATTTCCATTGCCATAATCCCCTTGTCTGCCACATCTAATGTCAACATCATGCGGGATCACATTGTGACGAATTGCCAGTCATTTGCCAATGTACTTGGATCAACGGCCAACACAACACAGCTAAAGTAAACTGCCGGTCTTTTTAAGTTACAAAAAGAGGCGATCTCTTTTTGTTATGTATAATTTTTTTATACGCTGCAAAACTATTCGTATGCTATTATATCATGTTCTTATGCTTCGTGTACAGTGTACTTGTTTCTCATGCAATGCATAATGCTTCTCCTGCAATGCATAATGCTTCTTTTGCAATGCACAGTGCTTCTCATTCATGGCACAGATGCTTCTCGTGTACAATTCCGTCCATAATGCTTAGTGAAATAGAAAAGACAAACATAAAAATTACTTAATCGTAACATTAGAGTTATATCACTATCACTTATTTCTCTCGGGGTATAGTCGAAACCTTAAACGTGAATTTTGTATTTCAGGTTGAATAATGGCAAAAACCTTAGTCTGCTTGTCCCACCAAGTAATGACATATGGGCAGTTCTGGATGTGTTGAAGTTGAGTGATGCTGCCTTGTTCGTTATGCCAACACTGGAGCCAATCTCTGAAGTCGGAAGAACCCTCCTGCAATGTGCCAAAGAGCAGGGATGTCCAACACAGTACATTGCCGTTTCTGTAGAGTTTTCAAAGGCGGAAGAGAAACTATTCCTCAAATCAGTTTCCAAATTACTTCCGGTGGAAAAAATTTACTCAATGGTGAATGCCGGACAAATTTCAAATCTACTACGAATGATAACTGTTGGCAAGATTACTACTCCTAAGCAATTTGATCTTCGAGCCGGTATGGTAATTGAGGATTGTGAACTACTCCATCTGGATCCATCAGAATTCTCTACTTTGCTTCCAAATTTAGCCGAAGAACAAGGTATTTCACCTAGCTTCTGTGTATTCAATTTTTGTCATTTTAGACAAAATGGCATTCCATTTTATTTTGTCATTCTAATCATTTCAGATTTTTTTTTCTATTTTCATCAATAATGTCTCCTTATGTTTATGCAGCTGATCCAAATCTTCTAAAAATTACTGGTCACATTCGAAAACGAAATTTAAACCCTCATCGACCGGTACACATCCCTGGACATGGAAACTTTCGTATACTACGAATAGACGTCACACCAATTCAGGACGTCAAAGACGTGTCTAGAAGGGCCCCTAGCGAAGATGTGGGACCACCGCTACCAACCCTCGAAGCCAAGCCTCTCCCTAGGTTTCTGTATGACCCACAGGCAGTGCAAGAGGAAGTCAACTTTGACACAGGAGCAGACGAAGAGATGTCGGTGGGGACACGTGACATGGAGCAGAGTGAAGGGAGGGACTCGGAGGGCAGTGAGGACGATGACGATGAGATGGAAGTGACAAAGAAGTACCCCAAGGGCACTTCTGAGTATCAGGCAGATTGGTTAGAGGACTCCGACTCCGAAAGGGAGAAAGAACTGATCAGTGAGGATGAGGAACTGGAAAGTTTGCAAGGAAGTGATGAAGAAGAAAAGGAAAACGAAGATGAAGATGAAATGGACTGGGCCGAGGAGCAGAAACAGCTACAACTCGCTAAAGGTAACTAATTGGAATAATAATGAAGCATTTTTCACGCTTAAACGAAACAATTTAGTATTAATACTTATACCAAGGTTTTTCGTATTGTACAAGTATTGTAACCTTGTATACACATGGTATATGTACTTATACCATAAGTACACCATGGTATAATTATATTACTGGTATAATTATAACAGTAACTATAAGTTTTTAGTTGTTTACTTCTTTACTAGTTTAGTTTGCAGCGCAGCGACTCTGCGGTCCTTTTTGTCTAATATACAAAATTGGATTATATTTCGTCGCAAAATCAAATGGTAGCTCTAACCTCTTAACCTTTGTAGGATTTGGGGCAGTTATTCTCTGACGGAGCTTCAGGAAACAATTCCTGAAATTCGAAGGGAAAACTTACAATCTTACAATTTCAAATTCAACTACTCAAATTTTTCAAATAATGTAAAACAGCTTTACTAAAGCCTAGAATTTTTGGAAAGTATTATTACTTTTCTAAATTTGAAGATTTAGGTAATTTTATATTTACTACGGGCTCGGCCGAGACGGACGATCTGAAAACGAGTTCAGAATCAGAGGAAACCAAAAGTTAAACAAAAAACAAAAACTGTCTCTTTACTACGGCCTCGGCCGAGACGGACGAAATGAAAACGAGTGCAGAATCAGAGAAAACCAAAAGTTAAACAAAAAATAACAACTGTCTCCCTAGTTGCAAAAATTACTAAGGTGTGGCCGCACTTTTTGAAGTTATATTGTTC